>JBBPBX010004744.1:16447-27282 GCA_038048925.1 Garcialebias charrua
TTCAGTGCCTTGCCCAGGGACACTTCAGCATGTGACTTCTGGTGGAATCTTCTGGTTTTAGAGAAGGGTGGCACAACTGGTAGAGTGGCTGCTTCTCAGCGAGCAGGTGACCCTGGTTCAAATCCCGGTCCGGGGGCCTTTCTGTGTGGAGTTTGCGTGTTCTCTTCATGTTGCATGGGTTTTCTCCAGGTACTCCATTTTCCTCCCACAGACCTAAAACATGCATGTTAGACTGATTGGTGACTCTAAATTGTCTCTAGGTGTGAGTGAGAGAGTGAATGGTCATTTGTCTCTATGTGTCCCTGTGATAGACTGGAGACCTGTCCACGTGACCCCTGCCTCTCGCACAGTGATTGCTGGATATAGGCACCGGTGATCCCCATGACCCAAAAAGGAAGAAGCAGATAAAGATCATGGATGGATGGTTTTAGAGAAAAGTAGGAAAGTGGTGACATTATTTGACACAGCTGGGAAATGTTTATTGTTGTTTTAAGGCCAGTCCTGCTTGTAATTTCATTAGGAAATCTAAATGAGCTTCATGACATTCAGAAAGGTCCTGGTGCGTTCAGCCGTAATAAAGGTAAATGCAAATAGATAAATACATTACAGGTCATTTTTCTGTGTGTAAGAATCCTTCATTTCCTTCTCCTGGATAAACCATGAGGAGGAAACGAGTCCAACCAGTGAAGAATTGGACTGCTTCAAATGTTTCTAATAAAGTTGAAGAGAGCCATGCTTCCAGTGTGCAGGCATCTTTCTATTAAATTAGACTTTAATCACAGGAAAGGCTTCAGCGGCATGAAACACTCGTGGCTGAAACAGTTCTGTGGACTTCTTTTATAAAAGCTGTGTTCAGACGAGACGAGGATAAATTATTACTTTGTATATCTATACTAAATATAAACATCTGTGATTTCCAGTAAAGTTTAGCTTCTCTTTTCAAGTCTAATCCATCCATCCACCCATCCATTATCTTTACCCGTTTCTTCCATTTTGGGTCACGGGGGTCGCCGGTGCCCATATCCAGCAATCACAGTGCGAGGGGTGGGGTACACCCTGGATGGGTCGCAAGTCCATCACAGGGCCAGATTTTTCAAGTCTAATAGAACGGTTTATTTGCCTGCCTTTGCCTTTTAGCAGCAAGTTCAAATGTTTTCTGCCCAATCTGGAGACAGTCTCTGCTTTGTGAACATGAGATGACGCCTTCATGCTCTAATATTATTATATCTCCTGTCTCTGCTGTAAAGTGTGAAAAACACTTGGGTTTTTAAGGCAAGCTCAGATTTGTTAAATCCCACATGATCCTCCCTGAACCTGGAGTAAACCCATGCAAGCAAGCAGAGAACATGCAGACTCCCCCCAGAAAGGTCCCGGACCAGGATTCAATCTGGAGCCCTTCATGCTGAGAGTACCAACTAGATGTGGAGATAAACTGACTGATTGACAGACGGAGTCAAATTGTCTAATATTGGCTACTTTTTTCTTATTGTCAATCAGCCATGTGTACAAGTTCATGTGTTTTTTTGTTTTGTTTTTTTATTTATGTTTGTTAAGCACTTATTATTTTATTTTTAAATTAAAAATACATGTTGGAGAAGCGGGTAAAGATATTTTTTCTTTCATTTAACCTTTATTTATACAGATAGTCTCAGTGAGTCATGATAACTCGTTTTCAAGAGAGACCTGTTTAGGGAGCAGATGGTGGGTGTTAAGGGCCTTGCTCAGTGGCCCAGAGTGGGGCAAATGAGGGTGGAGGCAGGTGTGGGTGTTTCACCTTTTTCTCCCACATTTCCTTTGATGGTACCGGGAGTTGAACCTGTGACTTTCCAGTCACAGTTCCGTCTTCTCTAACCTATGCTCCACCACTCCCCACCATAATGGATGCATGTTGAATCATAACGCTGATTTCTGAAGATGAATTTAAGCATCAGTCACAGAAAAGTCTCTTATCAATCGACTTCTAGCTCTTTTGTTGTTATTATAATAGTTTATAACATTTTTATGAATTTTTTGTAACGTTTTGTTCAATACCCAGATACCATGGACTGAAGGAACAACTCAAAGACTCAGGATACAAAACACCAGTGTTTATTTACAGTGAAAAACGACTATAGTTGGAGGGAGCTGGAACCCTGGAGGATGAGGGCAGAAGGTGAGTAATCTCAGTATGGTCTGATGATAAATTGTCAGCTCTTAATGTTAGTGTAGTAGAAAGGTGGGTGAATGAGAGTCCAAGGGTCCAAAGGTAAACAAGAATAGTCCATAGGGAGTCCAGTATTGTTGGGCAGTGGTAGGAAGGCAAAAGGAACAGCTGGTGTAATCCAGTTAGACATAGGAGGACGAGGAGTTCACAGGGCGATCCAAGGTAGAGGAGGAGATCAGCTGAGGAGTCCACAAGGGGAGATGGTTCCACAAAGAGGTTGAGGGAGTGCAACTGGAACACGAGAGAACCAGGATGAATATTCACAGCACTAGAGAGCAATGTTTAACTAGCTAGGCACTTACTACCAGAAGGCGTGTAATGCAACAGCATTGAACTGAAGTCACCAGCCATCCTTTATACTCCTGTCTCTCATCAAGGGAGATGATCTCCAGGTGTGGCTGATTGGCACCGTAATGAGATCTGGAGCTGTGGGGAGAAGGTTGAACTCCTAAAGTACCCCCTCCCTAAACAGCGCCTCTTGGCGATCTGAAGCGTTTGTCTGGTTTGAACTGGGCAGCTGCAATCTGACAGCTGACGGATTTATGATCCGAACGACAAGAAAAGATCCAAGGTGCTAGCTTTCTAGGGGTATCTTTAGGGTTAATGTCATGTGTGGAGAGCCACACCTTTTGTCCAATTTGGTATGGCGGAGCTGAAGAGCGATGACGGTCAGCAAACTTCTTGTTTTGGGCAGCAGTGCGGAAAAGGGCAGCCTTGATTTGCCGACAAATCCTGCAACATCCGCGGAAATGATGTTGAACTGATGGAACCGAAATGTCATTCTCCTGACTCAGAAATAAATAGGGAGGGGGGGTTATCCCAGGGAGGCCTCGAAGGGTGACAGGCCTGTAGGTAGGAAGTATGTGTGTTATAAGCATATTCAATCCATACTAAATGTTTGCACCAATCAGCAGGATTGTTTTCTACCACACACCTCAAGGCCATTTCTAACTCCTGGTTACAACGTTCGGCTTGTCCGTTAGATTGGGGGTGATATCCTGAAGTTAAACTGTGGCCCCTAGAGTGTTGCAAAAATTGTGCCATACCTGGGAGATGAATTGTGGTCCTCTATCAGATACCACGTCAGAAGGTATCCCATGAACTCTGAAAACATGCTGAACCAGCAATTGGGCCATCTTCGAGGCAGAAGGAAGTTTGGCCAGTGGAATGAGATGTGCAACCTTAGAAAATATGTCAATCACAGTCAAAATAACTGTGTTACCGTCTGATGGGGGAAGTCCAGTAACAAAATCCAATGAAATATGGGACAAAGTGCGGCTTGGAATTGGTAGAGGATGCAATTGGCCTGCAAGGGGTTGATTACCACTCTTACTTCTTGGGGGGGAGGAGACAGTCATGACAGAGCATTGCCAAGATTTTTATAGGCGGTCCAGATGAGAAAAGGCAACTCTGTGCCCTCCAACCAATGTCGCCATTCTTCGAGGGCTAGTTTTACGGCCAGAAGCTCACGATTACCTACATCCCATTTCTGTTCGGTGGGGGACAACCGTCGTGAAAAAAAAAAAAGCACAAGGGTGTACCTTATTATCTGTAGTAGATCTCTGGGAAAGTACTGCCCCCACACCATTGTCTGTTGCGTCTACTTCTACGATAAACTGTATTTTAGGATCTGGATGACAAAGCAAGGGAGTGGAGGAAAAGAGTTGTTTACCGCCAACATCCACCAACACTTTACTAATCAAACTTTGTTCAGCTCCAGAATCTACCAGAGCATGAACAACACATCTTTGATGGTTAATTAGTATCACAGTAGGTAAAACAAATCTGGAAGCAGGAGACATAGAAGAGATTCCCACCTGAAGCTCCTGTTTTACAGGTGAGGATGCTCGTCTCCCCAGAGTGGGCGATGGGTAATAAAGTGAGCCTGTTTTCCACAATAACTGCAGCATTTGTTCACAATTCTCCTCTGTCTCTCTTCAGGGGTGAGACGAGTTTGGCCAATTTGCATAGGTTCAGACTAAGGTTCATAGACAGGAGGAGTAAACGTACTCTGACGCTGCGGAAGTGGGTGGAACCCGGGAGTGTAGGAGCTATGGGACTTGTAGTTTACTTCTCGACTACGTTCCTGAAAACGTTGATCTATGCAGGTAGCAAGATGAATTAACTCGTCCAAAGTTTGTGGTTCATCTCGAGAAGCTAACTGATCCTTGATTTTAGCAAAAAGGGAGTGTAAGAACGTACCTCTCAGCCCAACTGGTCCCAACGAGTGCGGGCAGCGATGATCCGGAACTCAAGTGCATGCTTCGACACGCAACGTCTGCCTTGTCAGAGAGTGAGGCTACATTTGACTGCATTGGACTGCTGCAGAGGATAGATAAGCCAGGAACTCTTCAAGAAAAGCAGAAAATGTTAGAGATTCCACTGAATGGGTAAACATGTACAAATTAGCCCATTGTAGCGCCTCTCTTTTTAGCTGACTGATCAGATAGGAAATCTTAGCGGTGTCTGAGGCATAAAGCTGGGGAGCCCTTTGAAAGGCGAGTCTGCATTGTAAAATAAAGCCCCCGCAAAGATCAGGGTTACCTTAAAAAAACTCAGAAGGTCTGAGACTTTGTTTGTATACCGTATGAAGCAAAGAAGAAACTGCAAGGAGGTTGACTCTCAGGCTGAGGAGCTAGAGCAGGTGGGCATAATGAGCTTAATTTCTGTTTTGTTTCACACAACATGCCGACAAGTTCTTGAAGATTTGACTGATTGGTTTATAATTGTTCGAGGATCTTGTTGAGTGTAGCATCAAGCTTATCAATGTGTTTTATCTGTGGAGAAAGTGAGAGTTTAAGCTGTTTGGCTTCAGTCGCATTCTGGGTTGTTCTGTTTGGCTGCTGCATTCTGTAACGTTTTGGTCAATACCCAGATTCCATGGACTGAAGGAACAACTCCATGACTCAGGATGCAAAATAACAGTGTGTTTATTTACAGTGAAAAAAGACTGCAGTTGGAGGGAGCTGGAACCCTGGAGGATGAGGGCAGAAGGTGAGTAATCTCAGTATGATCGGAGAGTCAAGCAAGATGGCTGCCGGGGTGCAGACACACAGTTTGGCAGGTCCTGAGTGTTTGTTACAAAAATTCTTCAAAATCATCAAAAGGCCTCGGATTTTGCCATCATCTTATTTGCTTATTGTTTTTATATCTTGTTATCTACTTCTGAGCTTAACGTGCCCAAGGAAAAGTGACAATCTAATCTTTTTGCCAGCTAAAAAGAGTCAACATCTTCTCTTCACAAGGCTGCTGGATTATGGCCATGCTAGGCCACCCCCAGGTAAAAAGGAACAATCTAGCAGTTTTCTACTATCTCCCAGAACTGCTAATCTTGTTCTGATACTGCTTCTGGCTGGTGACATTGAAGTAAATCCTGGGCCTGGGCCATCACCACTACAGCTACCAGGGCTACCACCTCTGCTACCTGGGCCATCACCACTACAGCTACCGGGGCTACCACCCATGCTACCTGGGCCACCACCACTACTACAGCTACCAGGGCTACCACCTCTGCTACATGGGCTACCACCACTACAGCTACCAGTGCTACCAGCTCTGCAACCTGGGCTACCACCATTACAGCTACCTGGGCTACAACTACAGCTACCTGGGATATCACCTCTGCAGCTACTTGGCCTACCACCATTACAGCTACCTGGGCTACAACTACAGCTACCTGGGATATCACCTCTGCAGCTACTTGGCCTACCACCATTACAGCTACCTGGGCTACAACCACTGCAGCCACCTGGGCTACAACTACAGCTACCTGTGTTAACACCTATGCAGCCAGCTGGGCTACAACAACTGCCACTACATGGACTGCCATCTCTGCATCAAGCTGGGCTACAATTACAACCAACCAGGGTACAACAACACTTTTGCCCACTTGCTCAAGCAGGTGTGCTACAACCACAGGCAGCTGAGAGTCAACAACATACTGTTGGCTTGCAACCACAGGTAGCTGTAAATAATCCTAAAACTGCAACAAAAAGACTACCATCAGCCATAAAACTAAAGTACCTGAATCCTGCTATTAAAAAACAAAACAAGATGCATTTTTTCCAAACCCTCAATAATGCAAAAGTAATTTGGGATCCAAGATCAAAACCAAAAGGAATTTTAATGGGTCACATCAACATTCGCAGTATTGTTAATAAAACAGAACAAATCAGACATTTATTAAGTGACTCAAACATTGACATACTTGGAATATCAGAAAGCTGGCTGACTTCTACATCACCAACAGCAGCTGTGAATATGCCAGGATACAATGTATACAGAAGGGATAGAGGGACAGGGAAAGGTGGGGGTGTATTGGTCTATGTTAAAAACCATATTAAATGTGAATTAATCAGTTGGCCAGGGGAAGTTAATCTTGAATGTATCGGTTTAAATGTTTCACTGTCACACACAATGTCATTCACTCTGATTTGTATTTATCGATCTCCATCTACCAAGGATATATTTTATGATCAACTTGGAACTATTTTAAACCACTGCAACTCTCAAAGGGAGATTATCCTTATGGGTGATTTTAACATCAACTGGGACAAGAAATTGGATAGGAGAAAATTGAAACAACTTGCTGACAAGTATAATTTAACAAAGGTCATAAATGGGCCAACAAGAATAACAAATACGTCCAAAACAACTATTGATTTAATATTCACTAACAAACCTGATAGAATTTTGAAGACTTTTAACCTCCTATCTGGTCTCTCTGACCACAATTTTATTTTCTGCTCAAGAAAAATTAATAGGCAGCATCCAGCCACAACTGCTAAAAATAGATCCTACCTTTTTATACCTAAACATTTGCAAGAGCATCTCAAGACTGAACTTGAACAAATAAATTGGTCGAATGTATTGGAATGTAAAGATACTGAGATCTGTACTAACAACTTCATCAAGAGTGTCAATGAAATTTTAAACCAGTTTACAAAAATAGGCAAGTTTGGAAAACAGAACAATCATTTACCTTGGCTTAACAGTGACATTTTAAAATTGATAAAAGAAAGAGATAGAGCCTTTAAGAAATCCTTGAGTACAGGAATTACAACTGATCGTCAGATTTTTACATCACTGAGGAATAAAGTGATAAAACACATACGTAAAGCAAAAGCTATTTTCTACATTGACATTATAAAAGGAGCAAATGGAAATGGGAAAGTGATATGGGAAAATTTGAATAAGCTACTGGGACGCAACAATACTGATAATTTCAAAAATGTACAGCTTCAGGTAAATGGTGCACTGACAGATGACTTAAGCAAAATTGTTAATATGTTTAATTCATTTTTTATTAGTTCAATTGAAGAATTAACAATGCATCTCAAACACCCTGACATCCCACATAAATCTCTAGATGTCAATAAACCAGTATTTAGTATACAAGAAATCTCTGTCACTGAGGTTATAAAAACTATATCATCTCTAAAAGGCTCAAAGGCTAGAGACATATTTGGCCTGACAAGTCATTTTTTTAAGCTTCATAAAGAAGCACTTGCAAGTCCAATTGCACATATAATTAACCAATCGATTAAATACGGAGTAGTGCCATCCACATGGAAAATTGCCAGGGTTACCCCAGTGTTTAAGACAGGAGACAAAACAAAACCAGAGAATTATCGTCCTATAAGTATTTTGCCAATCATTTCGAAAATTGCAGAGAAATGGGTTGCTCTGCAGTTAACAGAGCATTTAAATGAAAGCCCAACTTCTCTCCATCCCATGCAATTCGGGTTTAGGAAGTATCACTCTACAGAGACAGCCACCTGTTACCTTCTGGAAAATCTAAAACAGCTTCTAGATCAGGGTGGCTTTGTGGGTGCTGTGTTCCTTGACCTGAAACGTGCTTTTGACACAATCAACCACAACATTCTTCTTGCTAAACTAACTCATTTTAATTTCTCTAATAGTGCCCTCTGCTGGATGAAATCATATCTGTCTGATAGAAAACAAGCAGTACAAATAGAAAACTCACAATCTACCTTTCTTACCTGCTCAGCTGGAGTCCCACAGGGCTCAATACTGGGACCAATCTTATTTAGCCTATATGTTAATGATTTGCCAAATGTTTGCAAAACTGTAAAAATGCAATTATATGCAGATGATACTGTATTGTATGTTCATGGAAAAACAAAAAATGAAGCTGCTGCTGTGCTTTCTAGTGCCATGATCCCGGTGTCTCACTGGCTCCAGGACTCTTGTTTACATCTCAACACTAAAAAAACAGTCTGTATGTTTTTCTCTCGGCTGCCACCAGATGATGGGCATCCATCTGTGTTGGTCAATGGCGAGACATTAGATGTGGTTGAACAATTTAAATACCTCGGAGTCATTTTTGATTCTAATCTAAATTTCAAGCAACATGTAAAGAGAATTTCACATATAATTAAACTTAATCTGGCAAACTTCAAACATATAAGACCTTCTCTGACAACAGAATCAGCAAAGGCTTACATGCATGCCATGATCTTCAGCCATATAGCCTATTGTTATACTACATGGTCTCACACTTCAGAGATCGTCATGAAGCCCCTAAAGTCTCTTTTTAAGAAAACACTGAAAATTTTTGACAAAAAGCCAATACAGTATCATTACTGCAACATCATAAATAAGTACAACATTTTGGATTTTAATAGCTATCAGATTTTTATGGACGTTTGCCTGATTTTTAAAGTTTTAAATGGACTTGCTCCTCCTCCTTTAATATATTTTATAAGTAAAAAAACAAGTACAGTAAACACAAGAGCACTGACCAGAGGAGATTGTGATGTGCAGCGGCGCAGGACTAAATTTGGCCAAATGGTGGTGTCCATCAGAGGCACACAGTCATGGAACACACTGCCAGTTTCCATCAGGAACTGTGGCACCTACTCCAGCTTTAAAAAATCTCTGAAACTTTGGCTGAAAACTAATCAGAAGTGCACTCATGTGTAGATTACTTTGTCTATTCTTATGGCATCATATTTTTATTGTAATTTTATGTTGTGTTATGTGCTATAGGTGATGTTTGTATTTTTCTCCGCTCTTTTGTTTTATGGGACGTTTCTTATTCTTACCTGCCTTAGGACAACGGATGCAAATTAGCTATTGTGCTAACTCCGGCATATTTACATTGATGCTAACTGCTGTTATGTTGATTAATATGCATTGTCCTAACTTAAATAAATAAATAAATTAAATTAAATGAAATGATGATAAATTGTCAGCTCTTACTGTGAGTGTAGTAGAAAGGTGGGTGAATGAGAGTCCAAGGGTCCAAAGGTAAACAAGGATAGACCACAGGGAGTCCAGTAGTGTTGGGCAGGGGTAGGAAGGCAGAAGGAGCAGCTGGTGTAATCCAGGTAGACATAGGAGGACGAGGAGTTCACAGGGCGATCCAAGGTAGAGGAGGAGATCAGCTGAGGAGTCCACAAGGGGAGATGGTTCCACAAAGAGGGTGAGGAAGCACAACTGGAACACGAGAGAACCAGGATGAATATTCACAGCACTAGAGAGCAATGTTTAACTAGCTAGGCACTTACTACCAGAAGGTGTGTAATGCAACAGCGTTGAACTGAAGTCAACAGCCATCCTTTATACTCCTGTCTCTCATCAAGGGAGATGATCTCCAGGTGTGGCTGATTGGCACCTTAATGAGATCTGGAGCTGTGGGGAGAAACGTTGAACTCCTACAGTACCCCCTCTCTAAACAGCGCCTCTTGGCGATCTGAAGCGTTTGTCTGGTTTGAACTGGGCAGCTGCAATCTGACAGCTGACGGATTTATATAGATAAGCCAGTTAGTAAAGCTCTCTACCTAAGAAAGATAGCAGACTCGATGAATCTTCACTTTGATGCAGTCTCCCATCCTGGGAAGCACATTGGCAAAAGTGAAAAGGAAAAACTCCCTTTTAACATGAAGAAACCTCCAGCAGAACCAGGCTCAGAACAAGTAGCCATCTGCTTTGACCAGCTGGTTGAGAGGACAGAAAGGAGAGGCAAACCAACACAGAATGGTAGGTCCAGATATACAGTAGGTCCAGGTGTAGGTTCAGGTCCAGGTGTAGGTCCAGGTGTACCTGAAAGACAAAAAAACACGTCATGGATAGAAAAAATCATTACAAATAGAAAACAGGTTGAGCAGAGTAAGTAAAGACAGTAGCAAAGTGAAGAAATGTGGTCAGTTTGTCCTCCAGCAGTCTAAGCCTATAGCAGCATAACAAGCCAACCCATATAGGATTTATCAAAATAGAAAGTCTTAAGCCCAGTCTTAAAACTGGACAATGTGTCAGCTTCACAGACAGAAACTTGAAGTTGGTTCCACCAACTTTTTTTTTAGACTCTGACTTCAAGTTTGACAAACAAATCAACTGTTCTGCAGAACATCTTCTTCCAATAAAGACAGTAATTAATTAAGACAGGTAGCTAAGTTCAAGCCAGTGTTGTCCAGACCCGACCTTGATAAACTAGTCCATGCCTTTATCACGACCGGACGGGACTACTGTAACGCAATCTATGCTGGGGTCAGCCAGGCCTCCATCTCGCGCCTTCAGCTCATTCAGAACGCTGCTGCTCATCTCTTAACCAGAACTCGTAGGTCTGAACATATTATACCAGTGCTGTCCTCTCTTCACTGGCTCCCTG
>JBBPBX010004744.1:27709-49063 GCA_038048925.1 Garcialebias charrua
TCCCTGTGTTCAAATCTCTGCTAAAAACATCTGTTCTCTCAGGCATTTCACACAGTGAGTTGATTTAGTGTTTTTTGTTCTGTGTTCCTATGTTTTTAATGCTTTTAATTAATTCTTCTATATTATCATTAGTGTAATGATAGCTGTTATTATTGAATCCACCGCTAGGGGAGCTAGTAGACTACTGCATGTACAAAGCGTAGAAGAAGAGTTGAATAAAAGAAGTTATCAAGCTAGCACACGAGGCTTCTTCTCAATGTTTTATTCTACATAAGAATAAGAACATTACATGGTACCAGGACAGGGTAAGAACAAGAAGCAACACAATGATGGATGCAATAAAACCGCCAAGTCCGTTGAAACTGACTGGAAACGTGGATGCAAGTTGGAGAGCTTTTAAACAGCAGTTCATGCTGTACCTTGCTGCTGTCGGAGTGGATCGGCGGGCAGATGAAAGGAAAATGGCCATGCTGCTCACCATCGCCGGAACAGAAGCGATAGAAGTCTTCAACATGTTTGTGTTTGCTCAACCCGAGGACAAAGATAAGTTTGATGAGGTTGTGAAGAAATTTGACGAGTATTGTCTGTCAAAGAAAAACGAAACTTATGAGAGGTACGTCTTTCGCTCACGCCTACAGCAAGCGGGTGAGTAATTTGACACCTTCCTCACTGACCTCAAGATTAAAGCTCAGTCCTGTAATTTTGGTGACCTCAGAGACTCACTGATAAGAGATCAGATAGTGTTTGGAACTAATGAGAAGAAACTGAGAGAGAAACTATTGAGAGAAACGGAGCTAACATTGGACAGTACTATAAAAATATGTCAAGCCAGCGAGTTAGCACGACAGTATGTAATCAGTTTTCAAGAGCCCTCACAGAGAACAACACATCAAGAAGATGAGACTGTCAATGCAGTGATGAAAAGAAAACCTTGGAACAAATTAAAAAATAATGACATTAAAAGCAAAGACAATAATAAAGAAATGTACAGTTGCAAAAGATGTGGTGAAAAACACAGAGCAAGACAATGTCCTACCTTTGGTAAAAAATGTGCAAAATGCAAAGGACTAAACCATTATGCTAAAATGTGTTTCTCCAAGAAAAGAGGACAAGAAATCCACACAGTGCAGGAAGACTCAGCTGACAGTGATGCATTAAGTGAAATATTTTACATTAAGATGGTGTCACAAAATGAAGATGCCAGCTCACAGTCTTCAAAAGGAGATGCTGGTCAAGCTTTAAATGTGGGCACAGAAGACAAATGGACTGCTCCACTATTAGTTAATGGGACTATAGTGACATTCAAAATTGACACTGGGGCCAAAGTTAACTTAAACAGCGAAAGGGATTTTAACACACTAAAGGAAAAGCCTGGTCGTTGGCCCTGTTCAGTTTGCAAAGCTGGTGTGGGCAGCAATTCAATCATGTGTCAACAGTGCCAACAGTGGTGTCACAAATGTTGTTCAAAAATAAGTGGTCCATTGTCGAAAGCGACCAATTTCGTTTGTCCTACTTGCATCAATCCACGACAACAAGTACAACGCAACAATACAATTGGAGCCGTTGGCGTCGAAACAGTCAAGTCATTTCAATATTTAGGGAATGTGTTGGACTGTACTGGAACAGCCGAAGCTGCCGTTCGGGCACGTATACGTGTGGCGTGGAATAAATGGCATCTACTCGCTTCTATACTGATGCGGCGCGACATCCCACTACTCCTACGTTCAAGACTCTATGGCTCAGTGATACGTCCCGTGCTGTTGTATGGCGCAGAAACATGGCCAATGACAACAAAACTCGAAAAGCAACTTCATCGAACCGACATGAAAATGCTCCGATGGATGCGACGCATTAGTCTTAAAGATCACATCCAATCAACCAAAATCCTGCGTCGAGCAGGCTTATGTGCGATTAAGGACGCATGCCGGCGACACCGTTTGCAGTGGTTCGGTCATGCTAAACGAAGTGAAAAC
This sequence comes from Garcialebias charrua, assembly GCA_038048925.1. NCBI lineage: Eukaryota > Metazoa > Chordata > Actinopteri > Cyprinodontiformes > Rivulidae > Garcialebias > Garcialebias charrua. The sequence goes on from JBBPBX010004744.1 coordinate 29,683, forward strand.
AGTGCTATACTTGCTATTGAAAACCTTGAAGTACCTGGCACCTGTCCCAAAGGCCGTCCGAAAAAGACCTGGGCTTAAACGATTCAACAAGATCTGAAAGCGCTGAACCTCAATGAACTGGACGCAACTAACCATCTAATCTGGCGTCAAAAACTTGCGACAAAGATGTAGCGTCCCACCCTAGAATCGGGAAAACGGACGTTAAACGAAGACAGATAAAGGAAAAGCCTAAAATTCATTCAGAAAAAGTCTCACCTCTGAAGACTTATAACAACCAACCGACACAAACAGAAGGTGGCTGCAGACTGAATGTAACTGTAAAAGGCAAGAAGCATAACCTTCTGTTTACCATTGTGCCTAATGGGCATGAGTCTCTCATAGGAGACAAAACATCTGAAGACCTAGGACTGGTCAAGAGGATCTATCAGATTAATGCTGACAACATAGAAGTATCTGAACAAGACAAAAGGCTGGAGCACCAGCAGCGTGAAGGAAACACAGACATTGTAAATAAATTTCATTCAGTCTTCGAGGGACAGGGAACATTACCCTATGCTTACAAAATTCAGCTCAAGGATGATGCTATTCCAGTAGTGCATGCACCAAGGAGAGTTCCTGCACCACTCTGGGCTGATCTAAAAAAAGAATTAGAAAGAATGACTAAAATGGATGTCATTGAACAAGAAGAGGAGCCTACAGACTGGGTGAACTCCATCACATGTGTCAAGAAAAAGAACACAGGTGCATTAAGAGTCTGTCTTGATCCCAAAGATCTTAATGGAAATATTAAAAGAGAGCATTATCAGATCCCAAAAAGAGAAAAAATAATGAGTGACATGACAGGAGCTAAGTTTTTTAGCAAGTTGGACACTTCACAGGGTTTTTGGCAGCTGAGGCTGGACCCAGAAAGCAGCAGATACACTACCTTCAACACACCATTTGGACATTATTGTTTCCTAAGATTACCTTTTGGTATTAAATCAGCACCAGAAATTTTCCACAGAGCAATGAAGACCATAATAGAAGGACTGGAAGGCTCCAGAGTCTACATAGACGACCTTGTGGTCTGGGGTAAAACAAAACAACAACATGATGACAGGCTGGAGAAGCTATTGTGGAGAGTAAAAAAGAATGGACTGAAACTAAATAGAGACAAATGCCTTCTTGGAGTCACAGAGATGACCTTCTTAGGAGACAAGGTCACAAGTGATGGAGTGGAACCTGATCAGTCCAAAGTGCAAGCAATATTAAACATGCCTGCACCCACTGACAAAAAAGGTGTCTTAAGAGTCATGGGAATGATCAACTTCCTGGGTAAGTTCATTCCTAATCTTTCCTTAAAGACAGTATGTCTCAGGGAGCTGTTACAACACAAAAGAGTATTCGAGTGGACAGCCAGACATGAAAAGGAATGGAAAAGGTTAAAGGAAACTGTAGCTAAAGAGACAATACTCACCTTCTTTGATCCATCAAAACCAACAAAAATCTCAACAGATACATCGAAAGATGGACTGGGTGCTGTGCTGCTCCAAATGAATGAAGATAAATGGCAACCGGTAGCATATGCATCCAGATCAATGACTGCAACTGAACAGCGCTACGCTCAAATTGAAAAAGAAACATTGGGCCTGGTGTATGGTTGTGGAAAATTTCACAGCTATGTGTATGGACTACCAACGTTTACTGCAGAAACTGATCATAAACCACTGATATCAATCAGAAAAAATAATTTAAACGACATGTCACCAAGAATCCAGCGCATGATGATGTTTTTGTAGCATTATGACTTTGACCTAATTTACACGCCAGGAAAATACATTGTGTTGGCAGATGCACTATCACGAGTACCAGCACCAAGCAGTGACAAGCTGGGCAGCACTGTATCTGAGGATGCAGAAACACACGTAAACATGGTGACTGCCTTACTCCCTGCGTCAGATGTAATGTTGCAGAAAATTGTACAGGAAACAGCAAAAGATCCTCTGCTACAAAATGTGTCCCACCAAATCTGAAATGGTTGGTCAAAGGGGGTCTGCACTGGCTTTTACCCTGTTCGTGAAGATTTATAATTGGCCAATGGACTGCTGCTGAGACAGAACAGGATTGTCATCCCTCAGTCCATGCGAAAGGACATGCTTCAGCGTATCCATGAGGGACATCTTGGTGTAGAGAAATGTAAATGCAGAGCAAGGGAAGCTGTTTACTAGCTGGGCATCAACAAGTACATTGAAGAAATGATACAAAAATGTGAAACATGCCTCAAACATCACTACAAGCAAACAAAAGAGCCAATGATGATAGCAGAGCTACCCACTACACCTTGGCAAAAGGTAGGCCCTGATTTATTCCATCTGGACGGAAAGGACTTTCTACTGGTGATTGACTACTACTCTATTTATCCAGAAGTGGCACAGCTTTCCAGTACATCAGGAAAGTCAGTTATCACACACATGAAGGGATTTCTTTTCAAGACATGGGATTCCACAGTGTGTCATCAGTGACAATGGTCCACAATATGACTGTGTAGAGTTTCGGGACTTCGCAAAACAATATGGATTTCAGCATATCACATCTAGTCCCTTGTATCCACAAGCAAATGGACAAGCAGAAAAGGGAGTCCAAATAGTGAAGAGACTGTTTTAAAAAGCCAGAGACAGTAAGACTGACCCTTACTTGGCTCTACTCAGCTATCGGGCTTCACCTCTGGAGTGTGGGTCATCACCTGCTGAGCTACTAATGCATCGCAAACTTCCACACGTTTTAAAGGCGAGTGATAAACGTGATAACAAGCTTTTGGACAAAAGGATGAAACTCAAGTACAGACAGGAAAGGAACTATGACAAGACGGCAAGACATCTGGCACCTCTTCAGGAACGAGATGTTGTGAAGATTGCAGGTCCTGAGTTCTGGGACAGAAAAGCAACAGTGCTAAGCGAAGTAGGACCCAGTTCGTTTGCTGTTAAGACAGAAAATGGACAAGTGTTGAGAAGAAATCGGAGGAGTCTGTTAAAGGTTCATGATGTTAACCATCAGGTCGAAGAGGATGAATCTGAACAACAGTGTTACATCAGATGAACACCATAGTGAACCTCTTTCACCTTCACCTACAACAGAGACACTGAGAAGGTCTTCCCGACCTAGGAAACCTCCAGAGAGGCTCATAGAACAATTGTGAATTATTGTGTAAAAAAATAAAATAATAATAATTTGTTAGAGATTGTTGTTTGCTTGTTGAAATGTAAAGTAGTTATTTTGGTCATACTGGTTAAGATTAAAAAAAATTCTTGATAAGAAACAGAATTGTTGTATTAGAAAAAATATGTTCAATGTCAGGAGTGTTAGTACTTTAAAGTTTGACAGTGCTTTAAGAGTTTGAATTGTTATTCAAAACCTGTCAGAAATGGGGATGTAATGATAGTTGTTATTGTTGAATCCACCGCTAGGGGAGCTAGTAGACTACTGCATGTACAAAGCGTAGAAGAAGAGTTGAATAAAAGAAGTTATCAAGCTAGCACACGAGGCTTCTTCTCAATGTTTTATTCTACATAAGAATAAGAACTTTACAATTAGTGTGTGTTATTTTTTCATTAATTTACTCTCATTGATGTTATGAGCTACTAATGCATCGCATTAACCAAGAACCAATTTGCGATGGATTTAATAAATTGGGCTGTTTCATCTATAGATAAGATTTTTTCCACGAAGCGGACCGGGCCAGGAGAAGCGGTCTGCCCCTCTGACACGCACGCTGTCGGATACATGATGGACTCCTGGGGACAGTGGCAACCCATGTGTTTGACCGTCCTGTCTGTCGAAGACGTGGAAGATTTGTGGATTATTGGGATATTGGTGGCAGCTGCTCTGTTTTTTGGCGTGAGCGGAGCTGTCTGTTACTGGAAGATCAGGAAGACTGCGGCGGCTATCGGCGCGCTGGCCAAACTTCCTGATCAGCAAGAATCTCTGATCCGGGCTGTGAGCTCCTCAACCCAGCTGTTGTACGAACTGAACCGCACAATGGGAGCGGCGGTAGACCACCGCGGACCTGCGGTGCGCTTTGGAACTCGTTTACAGCCGCCCGGCATTAATCAGGGCACGGATGGGGGTTCGTAGCTTCGGAACCTCATATGATTCGGCGATTTTGGACCTGAACAGCACCTGGACTTTGGAAGGCTGCAGTCAAAAAGAACACTGTGGCCTGGATTGAAGATAAACAATAACTATCTAATCTAGTTTCTGCACGACCTTGGAAAAAGAAGAAGGCTGTCTGCTGGAAACTATTCTCCTGGAGTGAAGCTGAGAGACATTGCTGACCCCCCCCCCCTCCCTCCCCAGAGGTCTCTGGGAGTGCGCTCGGAGGCGCCAAGCTTAACAACTGCTGAACTGTGTTATCTGAGTGCTGCTCACAGACTCTTTTGATCTCCTTGCATGTCGTCAAATCTGCAACAATGTCTTGTCTGGTTGTGCTTATTGCTGATAGAGTTTTTGGGACTTTATCATAGAGTGTCTTAAGGCAATCTTTGATAGATTCTTTTTTTGAATATCACAAATGATACCTATTGTGCTTTTCCTTTTTCCATATCTGTTTGACCTTCATCCGGAGACGGATGAGTGCGGCCGCGCAGAAGAACATGTCATGTGTTTGGAAATGCTGCAGCTTTGCATACTCTCCCTCTTCTGGACGACTGTGTATACATAATCACGTTGTATTAATTAACTGGTGCAATGTTAATAAATAAATCTCTTATCTCTTGTCTCTCTTATCTCTCTCTTATTGTTCAGCACTTTAACAGCTTCTGTTTTAAATGTGCTCTATAAATAAAGTTGACTTGACTTTAAACAAAGCATTTTCCATTTTAATCCAGTCTTAGCTTCAAGTAGGTTGATGTAGATTCTCATTTCTCGTGTCATGAACACACAAAATCCAAAGTGCCATTGTGTGGTCTTACAGAGAACGTTAGAAATGTGTCCCTGCAGATGTTGTGCTTGTGTGAAGCCCCCTGACCGACATGCAGTACAGGACTTTTCAGGTTTAGTACATGTGTTGAACTGAGTCTGACACAAGAATCGATCAGAGAGAATTACGATGCTGTTTGGGAAGGATTGATCCACAGATTGATTGTTTGTGTGTCCGACCTCCTCCTTTTCCTTGTCACTAGTTGTGAGTGGGTTTTTTTCAGCAAGCTTCACAAAATTCTCTGAATCTGCAGAGACACACCTGCCTCCGTTATCTCACACACAGTTTTCTGATAGATGGTAAATGGAGCTTATTTATATAGCGCCTTCCAGCCCCCTCTGAGGAGCCCCAAAGTGCTTTACAATACGAGCCATCTACCCATTCATACACACATTCATACACCGTTAGTGGTAGCCTGCCTTGTAGGGCGCTATCCAGACCTACCGGGAGCAACTCGGGGTTAAGTGTCTTGCCCAGGGACACAACGACACATGGTGGGCGGACGCGGGACTCGAACCTCCGACCTTCCGATTGGGGGTCGACTGCCATTACCACTGTGCCACGGCTGCCCCTGATAGGCTTGATGTCAGATTCATGCAGGTGTTCGCCTCTTGGCCAGGATGACATCATTGTTCCAGATACATTTTTCATGCTTCTTCCTTCAGTTTGATTAGTGTCCATTTATTTTGGTTCATCTGCTTTTTGGCATTTTTACTTAACTTTTGCTCATTCCTTAATTATTTGCATCCACGGAAGCACTTTGTAACTTGCTTTTTGAAAAGTGCACTACAAACAGAGATTATTAATCTCTGAGGCATTTAGTCACTGCAGAGCTAAATGTCAAATCCGTGCTGCTGGAGTTAGCCCAACGTTGGCCCAGCCCTTATAAAATCTCATCTCTTTTTCCACATGTGGTGCATTATTAGATTACAGCTCCCATGATTTCCTTATTGTCTCTTTCAACAGATCCAGAGCAAAATACAGGATCCAAACAACAAGCAGGCTGCTCTGCGTCCTTTGGAAAACTGTTTTTATGGAGAGTAAACTGATGAGCTCTGACTCATTTCTGCCAAATTAATAAATAAAAAAAACAATGCTGGAAAATATTCTTCGTTTGGTCTGAACTAGAAGACTTCATTACATCCAGAAAACTCACTGTGATGCTACATTTGATCTTCTTCAATAAGACCAAAGACTGAATAATTATAGCCATAAACATGACAGTACTGTGCAAAAGTCTTAAACCACACCTCCCTGTTTTATATGTTGTATCCAAGCAGCCAGACCTTCTTGTAATCTTTATCGCCCACTCCTGAGGAGGAAGACAGGTAATAATGTTTGTACATTGCTTTAAGGATAACTGGGCTTTTAATTTTAAGTTGTCTTGGTCAAAGGTTTTATTTAGACTTCCGGAAAATTCATCAAATGTTTAAATTTTTTTAACTTTAGTTGCTTTTCACTGTTCTTGTGCCTAAGCATGGCCACATTTGTGCAGCCTTGAACAATAAAAGGGAAGTGAACATGTAAAAGAAAACAAAGAAGGAATGTCAGGCAGTGGTACAGTTGTTCAGTTGGTAGAGCTGCTGCCTCTCAGGGAGCAGGTTATCCTGGTTCAAATCCCGGCCCAGGACCTTTCTAGGTGGAGTTTGCATGTTCTCTCTGTGCATGCGTGGGTTTTCTCCAGGTACTCCAGTTTCTTCCCACAGACCAAAAACATGCATGTTAGGCTGATTGGTAACTAAATTGTTTCTAGGTGTGACTGAGAGTGAATGGTTGTTTGTCTCATTTGTCTCTATGTGTCCCTGTGATGGACTGGAGACTTATCCAGGTCTTCCCCGCATCTCACACAGTGACTGCTGGATATGGGCACCAGTGACCCCCGTGACCTGAAAAGGAAGAAGCAGGTAAAGATGATGGATGAATGGATGGATGGATGGATGGATGGATGGATGGATGGATGGATGGATGGATGGATGGATGGATGGATGGATGAATGAATGGATGAATGGATGGATGAATGAATGAATGGATGGATGGATGGATGGATGGATGGATGGATGAATGGAAAGTCAGATGACAACACACAACCCCAGCAGATATATTGCAGCTGAAAGTCTTGTTTTTAAAGTGCAGTGTGGAAACTCAGGTTAATAGTGAGAAAAATAACATGTAATACAGATTTGACTCAAAGCTGACAGATGAATCCTCTTGGTTCATTGAAAATTACCTTGTAGAAGGTAAAATACTAATAAATATTATTGGGTCCAGTCAAAGCATTTGTCATTGATCGGTATCAGAGCAGCTGACCTCCCTCCGCCTTCGCTGTCTGTTGCTGACCTTCTGTCTATGGTCTGACATCAGCCATACAGATGCCAAAAAAAAACCAGTGATGTAACGTGTCAGCAAGTGTGGAAGTTTTTTAAAGGCCTAAATGAGAACAACTGAGGGGCTTCTTGCTTCCGGAGCAGTGGTTCTCAAACTGGGTCCCCGGACTGCCGGGGGTTTGCGAGCCGGTGCTTGGGGGTCCGCCAAAAAACAGACAAACAAAAAAAAGGTCCTTTTTTTTTTAACAAGCACATACTGTAGATGTTTAAAAACCCATTAAAATATACAAAAATGCAAGTAATCACATCTATTTTGTTCAAAATTCTCTGGGGAAGGACTCCCAGATACCCCCACACTACCACCACCACTGTTACCTGGTATGACTCGTGCTGTTATTCTGTTCAGTTTGATGGAAAGTGTTTTCTGTATTAATTTGAAGACGTGTCAATACATTTATGATGTTCGATATACAAAGTATGAATAGGTAAAGTTTTAAAGTTGTTGTTGATACTGTTAATGTTCTCAAACCTATAATTTTTGGAAGTTGAAATAAATCATTTTGTTAATTGCATGTGTGTTGAATGAAAAATATCCCACATTTAAAAGTATAAAAATTGTATAAACAAGAACAGGTCTTAAACATTTATTTTATTCAAATATTTCCATGGCATTAAAGAGACAAATTGAAATTATTTAATAACCATGGGGGTTATGAGGGGTTACTCCTGCCTTACAGTGTTTGTAATTCAAGTATGTCTCAGCCATGACAGAGTTGACAATCCAAGCACTGGGCTGAGTTCAGCGAACTTCTAAAAAGACTAAACAACACACTGTAGAGAAAACTTTCTGGAGACAATACAAGTCTCTTGACAGTGTTAAGGTAAAAGGATTAAAGAATAGGTGACTAAAGTTTTGTTTAGAATAGAATATAATAGAATCTCCATCTTCACTCACTGTTCTCTCTGCCTGCCTGGAGGAAATAAGGGCATGGATGAATCAGAACTTTCTTCAATTAAACTGCTCCAAGACTGAGGCCATAATGATTGGCACCCCTCACCAGATACAAACATCAACTTTAACAACAATCTCCTTCTCTGGTCAAGACATCCCCCTCTCCACCTCTGTTACAAATCTTGGAATAAAAATGGACTCTCATCTTACATTTGAAACTCACATTAAGCATCTGTTTAAAACTTGCTTCTTCCATCTTCGAAACATCTCCAGACTTCGCCCATCTCTGACTTTTCCTGATGCTGAGAAGCTCGTCCATGCCTTTGTCTCCTCCAGGCTCGACTACTGCAACTCCCTGTTTATTGGAATCCCTGGCAAAAACCTTCAGAAACTTCAATATATTCAAAACAGTGCAGCAAGGATTTTATTGAGAGCTCGTAAATTTGAACATATTACACCCATTCTCCATAACCTCCATTGGCTTCCTGTCACCTACAGAATTCAATACAAAACTGCTCTCATTACACATCAATGCTTACATGGAACTTCACCTGACTATCTAAAGGACATTCTTGCACCATATTCATCCACCCGGTCTCTACGATCACAGAACAGTAATCTACTTCACATTCCACGAACCAAATTAAGGACCATGGGAGACAGGGCATTCTGTGTGGCTGCCCCCCGCCTATGGAACTCCCTCCCTGACTGACCTGAGAGCTCCACAGTCACTGGTTGACTTTAAAAGCGGTTTAAAGACTTTTCTTTTTAAGCAAGCCTATTCTGCCCCCGCATGATTTTATCTTTGATCTTGGTTGATAGTATTATAGATTTTACTTGATTTTATCACTTGTTTTATTTATTTATTTATTTATTTTTTTAAGCAGGCCTATTCTGCCTCCACATGATTCTGTTTTTAATCTTAGTTAATACCATTATTGATTTTATTTGATTTTATCACTTGTTTTTATTGTTGTAGCACTTTGAGATTTTTATTAATGAAAAGTGCGGTATAAATTGAATTTATTATTATTATTATTATTAATATATCTTTATTGACATTGTCATTGCACCGGGGCACAAAACAACGTAATTGATTACGCACATCCATCTTAAGATAGGGACGAGTGCACGAAGTTGCAGCAGTATGAAACCGCGCCACCACAATCAGCAGATATGGAAAAAGGAATAGACACAAACGGGTAAGAACAACAACTTGAGGAAAAACATGAACACAGTTTTTTTTACTGCAGTGTATATTGTGTCAAAGTCACAACTGTAATAACTTTATTGTACTTGTAGATGTGTGACTGTGCAGTAATAAAAGGCAAAATAATGCAAGTAAATGACTCATTGGTATCAACTGTTATCCTTAAATAATACTAAGATATCATGTGTTTTCTGTTCTGTCAAACTGTCAGCAGCTGCATGCACCTCTGCAGTTGGAGGTCATATTTGGAAATGAAGTCAAACTTGAGTCATGTTCCAGTTGCAAGCCAGAGAAGAGCTGTAGTCATTCTTGTTCTTAGTGACCTGGCTAACTTTTGTTAGCTATGCATTTATTATGCATGTATTATTTATGCAGTCCAACACTGCAGTAACATGATCATTCAAATTTAAAACACTGTCTCTGCAAAATACTAAAAAATATAAAAACTAACAAAAATTAAAGTCAATGAGTTGTGAACAAGGACTGAACAAAACGACTACATTTAATCAGTAGTGGCTGATTATACAACATGCTTGTTTTTAAACACAGTTATCAGTTTTACTTTCATTTAAAGGAACTCGTCTAGAGAATATTCATTTTCAATGGCTCAACAGAATTTGTCCACACTTTGCTGAATGACACTACAACTTGTTCTACTTTTTTTATTGAAACAATAATTTATTTTCTTATTCATTCATTCATTTCTTATCATTTACCAGTTATCACAATCTATAAAAATGATCAAAGCATCACAAAAGCAGTTACAACAAAGAAAGAAAAAAAATCAAAAAAGCTTTGGATAAATTAAAAGAGGATAGTTGAACAAAACTGGAATGGTGTATGTTGCTGGTGTGAACAGATCATATGATGAGTTTATGAATATCTTAGAAGCTCTGTATGAAAAGAACTGTGTGCAAAAAAATTATACAAAGAGAAATATTGTTGACCAACCATGGATGACAAAAGGGTTGAGAAATGCTTGTAAAAAAAAAAAAGAAATGTTTGTATTCATGCTTCTTGAAATTGTGAACACAAAACGCTGAAGAAAAATATAAGAAATATAAAAATAAATTAGTAGGGATTATAAGGAAACATAAGAAGGAATATTATAGTGATTTGTTAAATAAAAGTAATGGTGATGTGAAAGCAACATGGCGAGTAATGAATTGTGTTCTGAAGAATCATGAAGTAAAAATGGGTATTTCACAATATTTTGTAAAGGACAACGATGAAATTCATGATGAGTATGAAATTTTAAATGGATTTAATCAATATTTTGTGAATGTTGGATCAAGCCTTGCAGCTAAAATACCAACAAGTAGATAATAATGTGATCCATTCAATTATAAGTTGTGCAAATGGAACGGACAAAGAAGAAATAATGAATGTAGTAAAAAATCTTACAGACAAGAGATCAAAAGACTGGGTGGACATGGATATGATGTTTGTAAAGGTCATAATGAGCCATGTTATTGAGCCGTTTACATATATATATGTAATTTATCATTCTCAACAGGAAAATTCCCAGATAATATGAAAGTAGCTAAGGTAGTTCCTCTTTTTAAAAATGGTGATAAATGTATGTTCAACAATTATAGACGAATATCCTCCACAGTTCTCAAAAATTCTAGAAAATCTATTTGTGACCAGACTAGATCAATTTATTGCTCAACAAAATATTCTAAGTAGCAGTCAGTATGGGTTTAGAGCAAATACTGTAACTCTACATCAATGGCTCTCATTGAATTAATGGAACAAATAACTACTGCTGTCAATCAAAAACAATATTGTGTCAGTATTTTTGTTGATTTAAAAAAAGCATTCGATACTATTGATCACACCATTCTCCTTGAAAAATTGAACAAATATGGTATTAGAGGACCAGCATTACAGTGGGTATCTAGCTATTTGAAAGATAGGAAACAGTTTGTACAGATAAATGATGTAAGATCTGACCTCTGTAATATCACATGTGGAGTTCCTCAAGGCTCTGTACTTGGACCAAAGCTATTTATTTTATATGTGAATGACTTGGTAAATGTGTCAGGACTCCTTAAATGTGTCCTTTTTGCAGATGATACCATCTTTTTTTGTTTGGGTAAAGATATAGAACAGATGTTGGAGTGATAAAGACGGAATTTGTCAAAATACAAACTTGGTTTAAACTCAATAAATTATCATTAAATCTAGATAAAACTAATTACATGATATTCAGTAATAAAAAGAAAACTGTTGATGTTCCATTCAAAATTGAGGGTGTTGAGATTTGTAGAGTGAGTGAGGTGAAGTTTTTGGGTGTTATCATTGATGACACACTGACATGGAAACAACACATAAATTCTGTAAGAATAAAAGTAGCTAAATCGATTGCAGTACAGTACAAAGTCAGAGACTTATTGAATGATAAAGCTCTGTATTTGTTGTATAACACAATCATTGTTCCACACTTAATATATTGTATTGATGTTTGCGGGAAGGCGTGTAAAACAATTGCAAAGCCTATTTTTGTTTTACAGAAAAGAGCTGTAAGAATTATCACTAGAAAGCATTATATATAAATATGATTGTGCAGCCACCCATCCAGGCTGTCACATTGTTAAGTTTGCAGATGATACAGTGGTGGTGGGGTGCATTACAAACAATGATGAGTCCTGCTACAGGCAGGAGGTGGAACAACTGGAGAGCTGGTGCAAGGACAATAACCTTCACATGAATGTGAAGAAGACAAAGGAGATGATTGTGGACTTCAGAAGGAACAAACACACCCACACCCCACTGAACATAAGTGGATCAGTGGTGGAAGTGGTCTCCAGCTACAAGTACCTGGGTGTACACATGAATGATAACCTCAGCTGGACCAACAACACCACCAGCCTGATCAAGAAAGGTCATCAGAGACTCTACTTCCTCAGACGGCTGAGACGAGCTGGTCTGAGTAGCCCAGTCCTCACCTCCTTCTACAGGTGTGCAGTGGAGAGCATCCTGTGCTCCAGCATCAACGTGTGGCATGGAGGCTGCACAGCTGCAGAAAGAAAAGCTTTACAGAGAGTGGTGAAGGCTGCACAGAAGTCTGTTGGAGTCAGTCTCCCCACCATCACAGACATTTACACCTCCAGATGCAGGAAAAGAGCCACCTGCATCATGAAAGACCTCACTCACCCAGCACACTCACTCTTTGCCCCACTCCCCTCAGGACGGAGGTTGAGGAGCATCAAATGTAGAACCACTAGACTGAGGAACAGCTTCTACCCTGAGGCTGTTAGACTCATGAATAAATAAATAATAAGAATAAACACTGCAAAATATCACATCATGCTGATGCTGATCTGTTTTCTTGTTGCTGTGTTCATTTGTGACCATCTGCTCATAAAGACTCATGTTTGTGCTGCTGTTTGTAATGATGTTTTTCTATTACATTTGTGCTTAGTGTATTTCTAGTTGATGTTTTTCAGAGAGTCAGAGAGTCTTTATTGTCATTTGCACCGCATGTGGTACATGTGATGAAAAACGAGATTATGTTCACAGGGACCCAGTTACATCCAACAACAAATGCAAGAGAAAAACAGTATTAACATCTAGGATTAACTAAGAAAAACATCAACTAGTAATACACTAGATGTTATTACATGTACCACATGCGGTGCAAATGACAATAAAGACTCTCTGACTCTGATTACTGTCACCCATCAAGCACATTATTTTATCAACTGAAAATATTGAAGTTCCATGATTTGGTAGATTATAATATTTTATCAGTTATATATAGGGCTCAAAATAATGCATTACCATTAAATATCCAAATGCATTTTGTTAAAAGACAAAATTGTTATAATCTTAAGGGGACAGAGATATTTGTAAAACCAAAATTCAGAACTAGTATGAAGGGACGGTCTACCTCAATCCAGGGAATTGGATTATGGAATGGTTTGGAGCATGAAGTTAAAAAAGCCAAGTCAGTGTGTTAAGAAAATTATCAAAACTCAATTGTTAAAAATATATATATATGAAGTAGCGTAATGTGTATTGTACAGTATTAGTTAGAAAAATTAGGAAGAGTTATTCATGTTGTACTGTTACTGGAAGATTATTATTGTTTGAACTGATTGTTTGAAAAATGGGGCAGATATAAGATTTTTTCTTCTTTCCGCTACCTTTCATTTTTTTTACATTTTGTATGTTATCGTTTATGGGATTTTTTTTTTTTTTTTTTTTTATGAACACATTTTATAAATAAAAATAAATAAATAAATAAAATATTAAAGAAATTAAAAATACCTATTCAAAACGTATTACCTGTATCACCTTTATATCTGAAAACCAAGTCAGTTTTTCTTTACCTTTAAGATTAAAATTATTATTTTGGTTTTGTGCATCCTCATAATGTCATAAGCCCTATTCACACAGGATTAGTTTTACCTTGGGATCACATGCTATTTGTAATAATTACAGAGATTGTCTGTGTTTTTAATCCCGTGCAAATCGACCACGACAGTAATTTGTAAGTAAAAATTCCCCCGCACATTACCTACTATATTTTGCTTAACTCCAAGGTCCTGTGATAATACTAATCCAATGTGAACAGGCATCTCTGTGATTTGGGCAGAAATGCACAGGATCCGATATGTAATGAGGCGTTTTTTGTTTTTGTTTCCTGGGCGCATTTTTATTTACTTTTGGCAATGGCGGCTAAACTGGAGTGCATAAATAACCTTTTGTGTCCCAGACCAGCAAAAGCCTATCGACCCATAACAGTTGCCAAATAGAAGAAAAGGCGGAAGTTACGGATGTTACTCAATATGCACACATTTTATAAACATCATAAAAAACATCATAGGGCAGCACGGTGGCACAACTGGTAGAGCTGCTGCCTCTCAGCGAGAAGGTTGCCGGTTCAAATCCCGGTCCGGGGCCTTTCTGGGTGGAGTTTGCATGTTCTCCCCGTGCATGCGTGGGTTTCCTCCGGGTACTCCGGTTTCCTCCCACAGACCAAAAAACATGCTTGTTAGGCTGATTGGTGACTCTAAATTGACCCTAGGTGTGAGTGTGAGAGTGGATGGTTGTTTGGTGTGAGTGAGACAGGTCCCTCTTGTAAATGAGTCCCCGTGACTCAACGAGGCTAGCCTGTATAAATAAAGGTTGAATGAATGAATGAATGAATAAACATCATCATCAACAAACATTATAACATCATATTCGGAAGATGTCCGTAAATTTCAGCAAAATCTCAGGCTTTGGTTATCCCGTACGAATGCACCACATAAAAAGCAGACGTTGGGGAGTAATTTATTTATTACATGTGGTTCCTAGGTAAAACTTTTTTCTGAAATAATGTTTTACAAATGGGGGGTTTAGAAAAACCGTTACAGACAAATGGCTACAAAGGTAATAGGTCACGTGTTCATCACATTAGAAACAACCCATTTACTTTGTCAAATTTTCTTAAGCCACTTTAATGACATTTTTCAATTTCTGAAAAACTAACATAGTCTGGATGATGAGTCTGTTTGGTGTGGTAGAGAGGATGTGATCATCATCATCGGATGGACAGAAGAGCAACTTCTGATTCAGTTTTGTCTGTTTTTGTCTGTTCTGGTCACCCAGATCTAGTCCGGTAATCATTATTTGACTGGAAAATCTATAAACGTGAATTTATAATGTGAATTTAAAGGACTTTCTTCCAAACTTCAATCAGCATGTAACCATAGCAACATGTGGAAACAACACGCTGGACCATGTTTACACAAATGTAAAAGATGCATACAAAGCCAAGCCCCGCCCCCACCTAGAACTATCTGATCACATTTCAATATTAATGGCCCCTGCTTATCTGCCGCCGCTGAGACGCTCCAGACCTATCATGATGTCGTTTGTAGGACCCCGAAGTGGCAGACAGAGAACAAGTACACAAAAACCAGGTATACAAAATAAGTGTTCTTTATTTACAGGTGAGTTGGAGGGATGAGCTGGAAGAAAATGAAAGAGAGGTGAGTATCCAATCTTGTAGACTTGATGTTAGAATCTTGAGATGATCAGAGCTGTCTTACTTGTTTAAGGAGAAGAAACAGAAGGAGAGGTGAGGTCCTAGTTTCGATGAGGAGGAGGAGTAGGTAAGCCACGGTGGAGAGAGGAACAGGTAGACCCAGTAGTTTTTTGTACCGCTGATGAGAGTGGACTCTGATGTTTCTGCAGGTGCACCGTGGAGTGCTGGATGAGGCCCGTGGAAGGACTTCAGAGGAGCAGGACATGGAGGTCCCATAGGCAGAAGTTGTCCCAGCGCTGAAGAGGTGTCTGGTCGCTGCTTTAGTAGGCCACCAGGATCAGTCCTCCTCAGGCAGCAGCAGGCGAATCTTATCAGCGTAATTAGAGGTGAGCTATGGAGAGAGTGAGTGAAGACAGGCCGGGGAGAAACCAGGAATCATACAAGACCGGTACAAAAGAAAGTTAAATGTTGGATCCAAGACAGTGCCCCCATACTGAGAGATTGTTTTCTTAAGAACAGACTGGCAGGTTTTCAGAGAAGCTACTAAAAATGGAGGATCGCTTGATCTGGACCAATACGCATCCTCAGAACTAGGGTACATTAGCACATATACTGACACCATCTCCACCATAAGATATGTTAAAAGCTACCCCAAAAGAAAACCTTGACTGAATGCAGAGGTTCGCACCCTGCTGGCAGCCAGGAACACGGCTATATATGCACAGAAGATTGAGGATCAATTCACCTCACAAGACCCACGGAGCATGTGGAGAGGCATTAAATGCATAACAGATTATAAAGGCAGGAGTGAACAATGCCCCAAAGACCCATCTCTGCCTGATGCCCTCAACAAGTTCTACACACACTTTTGAAGACCCAAACAGACCACCCGGCACCAGACTCACCTCACCACCAGATGAAGAGCCTCTCAGCGTGACGTAGCAGAAGTAAGGAGTACTTTGAGGAGGATCAACCCTATCAGCGATTTCTGGCTTGGCTCACGAAGGAGGCAGACGCATTCCCTTCCCTCTCCCGTCCTTCCCCCCCCTGCTGCTGGCAGCTCCACAGCAAAGCACCTCGAACGCAAATTAAGATGGATTGGAGGTTTGGGCATTCGATTCTACAAAGAAGATTTCCACAGAAGAAGGCACAAGGAGAGCCTTTTCAACCTCACAGAGTGACGGAGGATACGCCATGGATTCCGTGGATTTCTGGGTGTGCTCTGTGGAGGTGAAGAATCTTGGATTATATTGGATTATGATGGCAGCGCTTTGCTTTTTGGCATTTGTGGAGCACTGGTCTATCGCAAAAGAGGGAGACTTCAGCAGGACTTAATGCCTGGAGCACCCGACGTCTGGTCTGCGCTGTGACCTCGAGAAATCAGCTGTGTGCGAGCTTATTCGGGGGGTGAACAGATCAACCTTGGTTTTAGGACTCTGTTCGCTGTGGTCAACATCAGAATTCAGCTGTTTGAGAGCTTATCCAGAGGGTGAGCTGGTCACCCTTGGACTTAGGACTCGGGTCGCTGTGGTCAACATCTGAGGTCAGAGTTGGATCAGTGGAAAAAAAAAGTCCCGAATTGGATCATATGAACAGAATCGCCCTTACAGACTGAAGGCTGCTGAAATTACAATGTGTGCCTGATGTGAAAATATTTGTATTTCTTATCTGGCTCCCTTGGAAACAGCCTTGGAAAAGGCTGGATATCTAATTTCTCCTGAGACGTGGCTACTGTGGAAAAAAGCTGTTCTTGTCTTGTCTGCTACCCCCCCCCTCCCCCGGAGAACTTTTCTATGAGCGTTATCGGAGGCATCCGGAATGTATCATGGACAGATCCTCCCTGCCTCAGTCTCAACATGCAACATGTAACTGTGCTAAATGTGCTTATGATATGGTTTTTACTGGGTCATGCGGTGTCTTGCAGACAAAATGTGATTCATTTTTTTTTAATATCAACGCTGTAACCCCCATGGTTTCTTTCCCTGTTTTCCCACCTTTGACCTTCATCCTGAGACGGATGAGAGAGGCCGCGCTGAAGAACATGTCATATGTTTTGATAAGGCAGCAGCTTTACACACTCAAAACCCTCTCCTGGATGACTATGCATACATAATCACGCTGTATCGATGAAAATTGGTGCAATGTTAATAAAATCTCTTGTATCTTGTATCAAAGCAACATCCCCGGGAAAGTGTTGAAAGAATGTGCCAATCAGCTCTGTGATGTGCTGGCCGACATCTTTAACACCTCACTTGCCCTGGAGACAGTTCCCATCTGCCTGAAGACTGCCACCATCATCCCAGTCCCAAAAAGCTCTACAGTGACTGGTCTGAATGACTATTGGCCAGTGACCCTCACCCCGATAGTTGCTAAATGCTTCGAACAACTGGTCATGACCCACATCAAAACAACCATCAACGAGGACCCTCATCAGTACGCATACCGCGAGAACCGATCAACAGAGGATGCCATCTCCTCTGTGGTCCACATTGCTCTCAGCCCCCTGGAACAGAAGGACTCATACGTCCGTATGCTCTTTGTGGACTTCACATCTGCCTTCAACACCATGATCCCCCAAAACCCTGATGGACAAACTATTCACACTAGGACTTATGGTGTGCTCACACCAAAAACGTTTTGACCTCCGAAAACGCTCCTCACGCACGGAAGTGGACGCGCTACCCAGTGTTGTCCAAACTGTAGTGTTGCGGCGGCTTCGTTGCTGTGGCGACGGGGTGTGGGAGGAGCTTACCGGTATACAGAGTGCACTCCGCCAGGCGAGGAGCCTTTTATTTCCGTCTCTGTCGAGCAGACTTGACTGGTCGTGAAGGAATTGTCGCGAACACACAGCTACAATGAGTTTCTCTTCCATAGTCCACGAGCTCGCGAGTCTTTTCTTTTTTTTTCCGACAAACAATACGTCACATAGTGCGCGCGCACCCTCGTTTCCGCGTCACATAGGGACTCTCCCACTGCCCCCTCTCTTCTGCCCCCCGACTCTCCCTGATTGGTTGACACACCAACCAATCAGGTGGAGTTGAGCGGCGTTTGAAAGTTTGAACCGCGAAAACTTCAGCTCAGCTGAAGCGGAACTTGGAAGCCGACGCCGGTTCACGTGCACGAAAAAACGCTCATCAGCACGCTCAACACGCACGCGACCTGACGCCAGACGCCAGGAGGTGCCTGGAAGTGCGTCCACCATTGACTTTACATGGAGGCTGGAAGCTTTGGAGGTAAAAACGCTGCTCGGTGTGAGCACACCATAAGCCCCTCCATTCGTAACTGGGTCCTAGACTTTTTAACAAACAGACCACAGTCAGTGAGGATCCACAACTTTTCCTCCTCCACCATAACCCTCAGCATGGCTCTCCTCAAGGATGTGTGTTGAGCCTTCTCCTGTTCACTCTGCTCACATATGATTGTGCAGCTACCCATCCAGACTGTCACATTGTAAAGTTTGCAGATGATACAGCTGTGGAGGGATGCATCACAAACAATGATGAGTCCAGCTACAGGCAGGAGGTGGAACACCTGAATAGCTTAGTTAATTTGTAAACAATAATTGAGAAAATGTGTGCCCAGTAGGATTAAGTCTTTCCCCAAAACAATTCATAATTTGTGTCTTGTATTTGTTGAGCCAATTAAATGTGAGTGACAGACTGTAGTGGGCACAGGCCTCAGGCTGTTCCCTGATTTACATTGGGTTCACTGTTTCATTTCGAACAAGAAAAAAAAAGTAATTTGCCAATAATGAGGAGAAAACACAGTATCTGATACTTCAATTCAGTTTTTGAGACAAATATAAAGGCTGCAGCAGCTGTACAGTGAAATAAAACAGCAGCAACAAAACAATCTGGAGGTTATGCACCATAGCCAATGTTCCCTGAAGGAAGGGAACAAGGTACAACATATGACATATGGGAATTGCGCCCCCATGTAGTTCACCTGAAGTAATACAATC
>JBBPBX010004744.1:50289-75209 GCA_038048925.1 Garcialebias charrua
CATTTTTGTGTATAGAAGGTTTGTGTCGACTCTGCACGAGCACCCTGTATTGTGTTTATCACGTTACTGGGTAGGCCAGAGGCTAGCAGCCGGTCCCTCTCAGGGGCCAGGCCCAAAGTGCCCAGAGGCCCAGGCGAGGGTGCCACACCTGCCCGTGGGCCTGCGTCAAGAGGTCCTTGTGCACAGGCAGCTCCCATGGTGTTCCTGCTAAAAGTGAGATCACTTCTGCAAATCAGGTCTTTTTTTGCCACCTTGGGGCCACCAGAATCAGTGAGAGGCCACCCCTGCGTACACGCTCCAGTGTCGCTTGAATTAAAGTGACAGGTGGGAATGCGTAATACAGCTTCAACGCTGGCCAATTGTGCGCTAACGCGTTGAGCCCCAGGGGTGTGCATGTGTCCCGTATTGAATGGAACATAGCAAGGTGGGCGTTGTCGCTGCACACAAAGAGATCTGCATCTGCTTTCCCGTATCGTGCCCACAACTGGTTCACGATACGTGGATGAAGACGCCATTCTGCTAAGAGGGGAACTCCTCTTGAGAGAGTGTCTGCCCCGTAGTTCAGCTCCTCCGGCAGTTGTGTTGCTTTGAGCGAAAGCACTCGTGAGCTGCACCATTTGAGAAGCTTCTGGGTCATGTCCCCCCTTTACTGTTGGCGTACGTGATCACGCACTTGTTGTCCGATCTTATCAAAACCTGTTGCCGATCTGGGGTGACCCGTCTGGCGTGGGACGAACCTCTGCTTCGACCAAGCATGGCCTGTCTGAGAGGTGCGTCCGAGTTGCTCTGAGGTGGGTTTGGGCCGTTATTCGACCTCGAGTGTTGGCCTCATTTGAGCTGGGCGTCATGTGAGAGAGTGGTGGCATTGCTCTGGGCCTCTTTGGATGCTCGAGTCTCTGGTTTGCGAGAAATGTTTTCTGGGCATGCTTTCACGCAGGGCCTCCTCCTGTTTTCTACTCTAATCACATCTGCTCTGGATCCTCTCCAGGGTCCCACCGAACAGGTCTGACGGCTCTATGGCGTGGTGGAGGAACGAGGAACGCTGGCTCTCAGGGAGATCAGTTAGTGTGAGCCATAAATGGCGTTGTGCAATCACCATTTCAGCCATACACTTCCCTTGGGCGATGGCTGCTGTATCAGTGAGGCGGAGGATGAAGTCTGCTGATCTGCGTGCTTCGTCCAATATTTCAGCTGCCTTTTTCTTTGACGTGGTCTGCTGTAGCTCCTGCAGCTTCTCGGCCTGATAGGCCTGCAACATTGAGGCGGTGTTGAGGGTGCGAGCCGTGAGGCCTTGAGCGCGGTAGCTCTTTTCAAGTTGAACAGCTGACATGCGGCATGGCTTGCTAGGTAGCGTAGGCTTCGAGCTCGACGTCTTTGGAGCCAAGTGTACGGCCAAAGTCTCGTCCATCTGCGGGATGTGAGCCAGGCCCGCTGACTCCATGCCCTCGATGTCGAGGAACTGGGAGAGTGGCAGTGTCAAAGGCGCTTTTGGTTCTGTCCATGAGCGTGTTAGCTCCGTTAGAAAGTCCAGGAAGACAGGCATCCTGTCTCACAGCAGCCTGTTGCTTGGCGAAAAAGTAGTTCCCCGCCAACCTCGTTAACTGTTGTCAAGGTGGGGGTTCTGGCCAAGTCACGTTCAGCGCCTTTGCAGCTCTGCGGCACAGCTCAAACAAAGCAGGAGCGGACCCATCCGACTCCACTTGTGCAGCCGTTGTTCCCTGGGAGAAGTCTTCTGCGTCTCCCTCCTTCTCGTTGTCCTTCTCGTTGTCCGTCTCGTCATCCGTTATCTCATCGGAGGCTGTCAGCGACAGCTCGTCGGCTTGCATCATGTCCCTCGTGTCGAAGTTGGTCGTTGTGTCCCCGTCGGGACTCTGAAGATCCATTCTGTCGCCCCAGCTTAGTGCTCCGCTGTCTTCCATCTCATCTGCCCCCAGCTCCGCTGTAGGCGTAAGAGTCTCTGAGAGGAACGGGTCCCTTGCCGCGATGGAACTGCCCATGGCCTTGGCCACGAAGTCCACGCGTCTCTGTCTAATTGTCTTGCGCAGCTGGCTGCAGTGACAGCACGACTCAGGGGAATCCAAAGCTGTCTTGGCGTGGACAATTCCCAAGCAAATCGGGCAGGCATCGTGTGTGTCCAATGATGAAATGAAGTAGCCGCATTTGCTGGGGCAGGGCCGGGAACCAGGGCTCACTGGTCTGTTGCCGGCCTTGTTAGAGTTCTTCGATTTCCTTTTGCCTTTCTCAGGAGCCATCATCAAGAAAAGGCGTCGAGTGGAAGCCAGTTAGCGAAGGCTAAACGGGGTTCGTCGAGTGGAAGCCAGTTAGCGCGTGCTAAACAGGGTTCGAAGAATTCTTCTCACTGTGCTGTTCGTATGGGCTAGCCGTTAGCTCCATTAGCTAACAGGTAGGTGCGTGGCGCAGTTAGCGTCCCGCTAAACTGGGTGACGAAACAGCAGAGATGGACGTCTAGCCGATGCTACAAACATTGTCGACACTTGGTTAGCGTCCGCTAAACAAAGTGCTTGCAGGGAAGTCATCAGTGACGCCCTCGGTAGGGAGCAAGCTCACCTCCTACTCGGGAGGTTCCGTCACTCGAGACGGTGTCCTGCGAAGTTCAGGTGTGAAGCCAGGTGAAGGGCAAAAAGAGACTGAATGTGATGCGTCACCGTCTCTTATACCAGGGGGGCGGGGCCCCCTGGTGACGTTGACGCTCACTTGCCTTAAAAGTCGTGATTGTATTATGAACCATGCGGGGGCGCAATTCCCTTATGTCATATGTTGCACCGCAGTGAACTGACTGATAAGGGAACTAACTTTTATAGCAACATTATATTGTATTAATTGGAGATTCTAGTCATTTTAAATGTTTTTAAACATATTTGAGACCAGGGGCCTCATGTACAAAGACTTGCGTGGATTTCTTACTGAAAAGTGCCGCACGGTCAAATCCAGAAATCTGCCTACGCACAAAAAAATCCAGATGTATCAAACTGTGCGTACACCGGAATCCACGCACATTCCTTTTGTACATCACAATCAACGTGGAAATGAGCGCACGTGAGACACCTCCCCTGACACGCCTTCATTTACATATGTTAAACAGATGCAAATTACTTCCTGCATGTGTGAAGGACATGTTTGTTTGATCCCTGCGCGATCAGAAATGATTTCTAGATTCAGGAAAATAATGAATTTAATATAATATGAGTGAGGAAAATAATCCTAAGTAAGAATAGTAATTAAATGTGTTTATCACGCAAAGAACGAGTGATTGTGTGTCGGTATTTGTGTGTGCGTGCACCCTGCTTTGGTGCGCAACCGGCTTATCCATTCATTCTGAGTGAAAATATTAAAGCTGCAGTATGTAGCTTTTTTTATGAACATATTTCTTCACTCTGTCACTACCTCCTGACAGACTGATGTTAGCCAGGTAATCTCTGAAATTTTTTTAAAAAAAATATTGTCCCCTTGCTTCTCCAGGTGGTAAATAAGCATTTCTAAAAAGAAAAGGTGACCCGCCATTTTCCAGCCAATAAAAACAGAGTTTGTAACCAGCCAATAAAAACAGAGCTTGAATTTGAATCAGCCAATAAAAACAGAGCTTGAATTTGAAATTCAACAGACCACAAGGGGGCAGAGCCACATATGGCTCTGAGGGGGAGGGATCAGAATGCTTTGCCTGTTGAAAATATTTCTAACTGCTGCAGTTCTACAGAAACTGCATACTGAACCTTTAACTTTGCGCACGAGTTTATTTACCATAATTACTGTAAACACAGAGGAACTTGGATGTTTGGTTGAACATAGATCTTTGTTCATTTAATAGCTGATATGAAGAAACGAGTCTGTGCGTCTCAGTGGAGAGTTTTCATGACATGACGTGATGTTGGAGTCTCCAAACGCTGCGCGCAGCGCGCGCCGCAGCCTTGTGCGCATCTGTTTGTCTGTGAAGCTTTCACTCTCCTACAAGTTATATATGGTGTACTTTCACGTGTCATTTTGGAGAAATCTACAATAAACGCAGATTATTAAACACCTCCACTGCCGTGTAACACCGGCGAGGGTGCGCGCGCTCCAAACCGCGACCACTCAGCCTTTGGAATCATATGGATGAGACCATTCTATGATCCGGCTTTGTGTGGACTGGAATGGCACAGTCCCGATCGACCTGCCAGCTCCCTCTGGAAAGCTCGGGAACAGTTTGATCGCTGCTTCTGCACGCGTTGTGCATGCATGCGTTGTGCTCCAGAGCGCAGTGCCAAAATGAAAAAGGATTATTCCTGAAAACGGCTGATAAGCCATATCATAGATCAGAAACTTATATCTGTTTATAAATAAATGATCTGCGTGTTACACTATGTATTATATCCTCCAGTAAGGCTGAATCCGTTCCTGTCAAATGTATTTTTTGCACAACTTTGCGCGTCCTTTATTTGCGTCCATGTGGATGTAATAATTGTTATCATGTGTGTTTGGTGGGAATATTAATCATTTTCACATCATGAACAGTTAATAATAATAATAATAATAATAATAATAATAATAATAATAATAATAATAATAATGAATTCAATTTATAACGCACTTTTCATTAATGAAAATCTCAAAGTGCTACAAGGTGCAACATAATTGAATGTCAATAAAACAAATAATAAAACAATTAAAATCAACAACAGTATCAGCTAAGATCAAAAGTAGAATCATGAGGAGTATAGTATGCTCGGTTGAAAAGAAAGGTCTTCAAGCCGCTCTTAAAGTCAACCACAGACTGTGGGGCTTCAGTTTCTCTGAATCACCTGTAAGTGTCGCCAAAGGAACAAGAACCACAGAAACGTGCGTACGCGTGCTCGGGAGCTGGCGTGGAAATGTACCTGGATGCGCACATATTCACGTTCAGTTCAGTTTTGATACATACGGGGTTTTGCGTGGATAGTGACGTAAGCAAGTTTTTTGTGCGCACGCACGGTTGATACATGAGGCCCCAGGTGTTTTGGTCAAAGTTGATTGATAAATCTGTCTCCCATTTTGCAACAGGTAGCGTTATGGAGTCATCTATTCTAGACAACTTCTTGTATATTTTAGATAATAATTTGGGGGGATTAATGAACTCTAACACACATATTGGTGTTTCTAACAATGTTTTGCTTAAATTTCTTTTTTTATGATAGACTTAATTTGTTGATATTCTAAGAAGTATTTATTATGAATGTCATACTGTATTATTAATTTATTAAATTGAATAAAGTCTACACCTTCAAATATGTGTTCCAGACGTTCAATTCCCTTATTTCTCCAACCTGGGAAATTTAACATATTATTTTCTTGCTGTATGTCATATGGGTGTTTGTCTGCATGGGAGTAGTGAAGACTTTAGGCCTTGTTATACTTGGGACGTCGGCCCGTCGGACGTCTTTTACCCCCCGTTGAGTGAGCAAACATTGCGCAACTTTTGGCCGCACACCCGTTGTGATCCCCCGGTGCATAGGCGTCGTGTACATAGCCCCCAAACAGAACTCTCGAAGCCGACGATGCGGCTCGCAGCGTGTGATTGGTTCAAAGTTTGTGGGCGTTTTTTGTTTGGATGTCCATATATGGTCTATGACACCGCAGCACGTGACCCCGCAGCACGTGACCCCGCCACTGTTTTAGATACCGGTAGTTCTTACAGTAATATGTTTCATAAAATTACAAAATAAAGTGCAAATATAACATCAGTACTGACATTAATTATATTGCATCTTACCTCCATATGGGCGTACAGAGCATACAGTAGCCTTCCCCAGCTTATAACTGGCAGCGATGGCAGTGAATGAGCACCCAGAAGCCAGGACCCGCAGCGTGACTCACAGCCAGTCTCTCCGGGGCAGAGACCGGTGCGCTGTGTGTCGGTGCGTGCTGCAGGTGAGGGGAGATCCGGTGGGCAAGTTCATCAAAACGAGCAGCGGACATTCGAAAATATGAAAAGTGTGTCTCGTCATCCATCTCCCGCATCTGCTGAACCAACAAGCTAAACTCGCCTTGTGTAGATCTGGTCCTGTTCAGCGGGCGAACGTGCCAACGCCGTTCGCGTCGTATTTCCATGTTCGCGGTCAATAACATTAATATAAGGTCATTTTCTTCATCCTCGTCCTCCGACTCGTCATCCAACCTGAGAAGCATCTCTTTTGCCGCCTGCGAATACATTTTCTTCGTAGTGAACTGTTGAAATTAATTCCTCTTTCCGGCAACAGCCAACGTGCGTGTGACGTATGCAGTGTGAGTGCGCGTGACGTATGCAGTGGGAGGGAAGAGGGAGGGATTATCCCCACGTCTTAAAGAGACGTGGGGAAAGAGACACTCAATGCGGTCGGTGACACACGTCAGCGCTGGGTTCACTCAACGGGGGGTAAAAGACATGAGACGCTAGTATAAACCCAGCTTTTGTCATTTTCAGAGACTCCCACCATGCCGTCAGAGATGAGCTAATACTGATACTTTTAAAGCAAACATGTCTTTTTATATTTTTGCTAATAAATGGCAGATCTAAAATCCTAATATTATTGCATAAAGTTTGTTCTATGTCTATCCAAGTTTCATCTAGTGCATTTGGATTTAACAACTTAGAGATATATTGTAACCTATTGGCTAAATAGTAGTGATAGAAGTTGGGATGTTCTAATCCATCTTTTGATTTCTGTAATGTTTTTAAGCTAATACGTGGGGTTTTGTTTTTCCAAAGGAATTTAGATATGAAAGAGTCCAGGGACTTAAACCTTTCATTTGAAGGTTTATTTGGAATCATTGAGAATAAATAATTTATTCTCGGCAGGACCAGCATTTTTACTGAGGACACACTCTTTGGCTTTTAACACATTTTGACATGTTGGTTTTATTTGTTTTATAGTTTTTACTGTTTGCTGTTTTGATCTGGTAGTTCATTACTTTTATGGTATTTGTTGAATTTATAGTTTTATGCTTGTTTGTGTTAGTGTACAGCACTTTGGCCAACGGTGTTGTTTTAAAGTGCTTTATAAATAAAGTTGTATTGTATTCACTGAAAAAAGTAAGCTATAGAATTTACCCAATAAATCTGAGGTAACAATTTGCATCGACTCCTTTGGGGTAAATTCAGTACCATATATTGAGTATAAAATAACTGAACAAAAAAATGTAGGAAGTACTTACAAAAGTTGGGTAAAATTTACCTCATATGTATGTATATATTCAACAGCTACTTACTCAATTAAATTAGGTAAAACTATGTCTTTTTTCCTAGTAGATTAAACCCAATAATTACAAATAAAGGCTAATTACAATCATTTAATAACCATTACTTATACTAAGAAGGTAAGATTTACCCCCAAAAAAGACATTCAGATCATACACCTTCTCAATGTTTTTAATCCATAAAGTCATCAAAAACACAGATTAAACTGCAGCACAACAGTGCACAGAACATTTCAAATAATGAACTTGCATTATAACGTAACAACTTCAAATGCTATTTCAGTAATGTTGGACAATAAAACATATCCCTGTTTTAGGACAGACTGCTCAATAAGAAAGGATCAGAGAAAAGGAGAAGTGAGGAGAGAAGATAAAACGAAAGAAGTGAGGTGATCAGAGCAGAGGTGCAAGGGATGTCCAACCAGTGTCTTGTAATTGAATGTTTGCACATCCAAAACCCATCTGGGTCTTCTATTGAAATCAGTGATGATATTTTGTAACATCATTTTTTTCCACCTTTTTTTCTCAGAGTTACTTCTATTAAATTTTCCCTCCCATTTACGGTAACTGTGTTAATCTGGAGTCATATTTCAGACTTTTTATTTTAAATCTTATTAGAAATCCAGTCCAGAAAGCTGTGCACCTGTCGGCTGGAGGTGGGTGGTGCCCATTTTCTGATTTATTAAACCAGGCTGCCGTTTATCACGAGACACAACCTCGACGCACGCGAGGAAGACACATCAATACAGTAAATTAAATATTAAACAACATATATCCTTCCTTTTTAACAGTAAATGTAACACAAATTGTAAAATTTTTGTGGTTAGTGATTCAGGAAATTAATGTTCACCCCATTAATATTTTTGCAAAGGAGCTGCCACTGACCTGAGCTAAAATCAACATAACCATAGCTAAATGCTAAAATTAACAAGCAAATATAGCTAAAAGACAAAAGTAAAATTTTACAACAAAAAGAGCAAGTGGAATGGAAATATAAACAGGCAATAATGCTGAATCAGCATTGACAAAATAATAATGCGCCTACAGAAATATGTTTTGCAGTTTGGCAGTTGTTTCATAATTTTAACCCCGTCGGCTCGTTAGCTTGTTTGTTCATTAGCAGCGTTTAAAGATGCGATCCAGACCGGGTCTGTGTTACCGCCCTAAATCGGATGTAGCGATAGTGTTTATCAGGTGATAATTGGCTTTAGCAACATTGTCTGTGTGGAAGCTATTACTGTGTTCTTGTGCAGGAGGGGGGTTGGTTCCTTTACAACCCATAAAACACACAAGGGCGGGGGGACGTTCATCCATTATAATCATCACTACTGTAGATGGTTTCCTGCTGCTAGTCAACCATACTTTACTGTTAGGTAAAGCAATGCTAATGGCTCCGTTCATAAAATAAATAAGCTTTTATGAAAAGAAATAGAGTAGAAGAAATGTCTGCTGCTGTGACCGCCTTTCAGACGAGGTTGGGGTGGGGGTGTTCTTTGCATGAGTCAGTTGTGAGGGGTGAGAGCTCCTTCACAAAGAGTGCTTGGCCTCATTTCTGTCAGCTCATCAAAGAGCCATCTATATGTGCAGCCCCTGCCCCTGCCCTTCACAACCCCCCCCACCCCACACACACAGACACACACACATAATCATGCATATAGATGGTGTTTAAAATTTAAACAAGGCTGGAAGCCCTCGTTCATACAGTCCAACTGAACATCCCACGTCCTTTGTTTGACCTCCACAAAGCACAGGTCAAAAACTGTGAAAGATCACCAAGGTTAGAGCAAAAAATATAATAACAGGATTTAGATCAGTGTTTTTACAATCATGGTGAAAACCCTTCATCTTTAAAGATGAAATGCAAAATGCATTTTTAACAATTTTCCCAGGTTATTATAATCTGCAGAAAGTCGTACCTGTGCCAGCTCCCAGCCTGACTCCTCCCAGGAAGACGTTACTGGACAAAGCTTCTTTGTCCCACACAGTCAGCTCCAGGCAGATGTTGTTCAGGTCTCCTGGCTGCAGGCCACAGTAGGTGAAGGTGTGGTTCCACTGTGGGTTCACAGTGCGTCGCTCCACCGCCGTCTTGTGCTTCGTTGACTTGGTATTGTCAGGGAGGAGGTATCTAGGGGAAAGTACACAACTTCACTTTACTCTCAGCACTTGCTGTGCTTGATTTACAATCCGATTTCTAAAAAAAAATGTATTTTAACAAATGTACATGTATTTATGCTATGGGACATTTTTGTTAGAAACTCAAAAGCCAAAACAACTACAGAAAAAAAAAGACATGACCAAAACCAACGCAAAGCAAAGCTTTATAGCAGACACACAAATGTATATTTGTAAAATAATTAAATAAAGAAACAAGCAAAAAAAAAAAGAACAATTAAAAACTGAAAAATATAAACATGAAAATAAAATTCTAAAAAAGCTAAGTCTGGTCCTCTGGACATTCAAAAAAAATAAAAAAAATTGTAGAAACGTTTCGTCTTTCGTCCGAAAGACTTCCTCAGTCTGAGGTGCTGTGTTCAGCTCAGTCTTATAAATAGCACCCTCTCACAGTGTTACACAACCAGTTGGCTGATGACAGCCGAAACCAGCTGCTCACATGATCAAGGAGGACCATCAGCCTAACGATGGATCGTTAGCACCCTGATGGTTGTTTGCTATTCACAGAGGGCTGAGTGATACTAGCAATAACAGCATTGTAAGAGGGGGACAGTTGAACCCGGAGGCCTCCATGTTGATGAAAATAAAATAACTGATCCAGGAAAGTGATCGTAAAGTCATAAAGCATTCTGAAGTAATTAGAAAAATAAATAAATAAAGAAGTCTAATTTTGCCAAGGTCTACACAAAGACATAGATCTCCATCCATCCATCCATCCATCCATCCATCCATCCATCCATCCATCCATCCATCCATCCATCTATTATCTTTAATAGCTTCTTCCTTTTTGGGTCGCAGGGGTCACTGGTGCCCATGTCCAGCAGTCAGTGCGCGAGAGGTGGAAGACACCCTGTACATGTCTCCAGTCCATCACAGGGACACATGGAGACAAACAAGACAAACAACCATTGACTCTCTCACTCATTACCATCATTTCCAACGTCATTAAGAAGCTAAAAGCCGATGGCACGACTTGTTGGGTGAGTTTTACCACAGACATTTGGACATTGCGTTAGCTCCGTTAGCATGATTAGTCTTACAGCACAATGGACAGACAAAAACTTTGAACTTATAAAGTCTGTCCTTCATGCACTGGAGTGCAGAGGATCCCACACTGCAGCTAGGAACCTGGAACAAGCCTCCACAAGTGAGACAGCATCACAGGTGACTAATGCTAATAAATAACATTTAACACTTTTCATTTAATATAAGTTAAAGTGCTATGCACATCATATGGCTGTTACTGAATATATGTCACCAGCTCTTACAGCTGTTACACAATTTTTGTAGCAAATAAGCCTAAATAAGAGTGCTATGTTCTGACAAAGGAAAGTATAAAAATATTGATATCAGTTATCAGCCAAATGAGTTTTAACATATCGGCATATCGGATATTGGCCAAAAATCCAATACGTGCATCCCTAATTGTAGTGCTGCTGAAATTACACGAGAAGGTCACAAAACAACCTCAACAGGATAACAAATACTAAAACACAAAGACATGACAGGAACAAAAACTTTAAAGACGCAACAGCCAAAAAAGAAGAAAACAGTTGACAGATTTATACTGAGTCTAAAATATTAACAAAGGGACACAAATAAGCTAAATAATCCACGTGTTTGTTTCTGGATGTGTTTCCTGTGTTGAATGAGTCAAAGTCCTTCAACATGTTCATGTCATCATCTGACGCTTTTCTGCACCAATTTTTTTTTACTTGGACTTTTATTCAAAACATTGTTAATGTATGTGAAATATGATTAGGGCATTGATGTGGATCCTGACAAATGCATTTCCTTGAATCTAAAAAAGCTAAGTCTGGTCCTCTGGATATTCAAAAAACAAAACAAAACAAAGCAAAAAAATTGTAGAGGACCAGACTTAGCTTTTTTAGATTTTTCTACCTGGATTATTGTGCATCCATCAGGGCATTTCCTTAAATGTTTAACCCTTGAAGAGAGCCTCTCACCCTTTCACAAAAGGATCCGAACTGCCTCCAGACTTGACAGCGGTTAGGTTTTTGGCCCCTTTAACCAACAGCTCGACCATGCCCCCTTTAGGCAGTGTGATGCTGCTCCTCTTCTTGCTCTTCAGAAAACTCTTCTTTACTGCAGGGCCAAGAGAACACACTTAAATAGACACATACACAAAGTTTATTGCACTTTTCTACTGTTAAACTTCAGAAGCTAAAAAGCTTTTGAAGTAAAAAGTTTCTGTATAATGAACTGATTATTTTTTTTTTTAATAACTGAGAGTGAAGAACGGGCGGCCGTGGTGTAGTGGTAATGGCAGTCGTCTCCCGATCGGAAAGTTGGCGGTTCGACTCCCGGGACCCGCACCATGTGTCGTTGTGTCCTTGGGCAAGACACTTAACCCTGAGTTGCTCCCGGTAGGACTGGAAAGCACCTTGCATGGTAGTCTGCCGCCACCGGTTTATGAATGTGTGTAGCATTCAATATATGTGTAGCACTTTGAGATTTTCAGTAATGAAAAGTGCGTTATAAATTGAATTAATTATTATTATTATAACACCAAAGATGAGGCAAAAAATAAAGAAAAACCTACAAAAAAGAAAAGCTTGGAATATCAAACATTTGAGAAAATGCTTTGTTTTGTTTTATTTTTTGAATGTCCAGAGGACCAGACTTAGCTTTTTTAGATTTTTCTACCTGGATTATTGAGCATGCATCAGGGTATTTGAGAAAACATTTTATAAAATTCAAACGATAAATTCATTTGCACACACGACTCGTGAAACAACTAAAGTATATTTAAAAATATGTAACAATGAATCGTTGAAAACCCTCTGAGGTTATGACGAAGATGAGGATCGGATCATTAACACTATCTTCATTTGAAGATGATAAATATCTTGAATCATTCAGCACAGTGTTTCAACAAACATGCCCTCTGGATGACGACCAGTCAACCTTCTATGTTACTCAGATCTGTGAGCGTGATGATGAACGCTCTAAAGGACAGAGCTGTGAATAGCATTCACTTGTTTTAGGTCCCTTCTGCATAAAGAATATCCATATTTTCAAATGTACAATAAGACATTTTTTTTTTACATACAGTGTTTTCTATGTGTATCTACCCTAAGCGATGAAAAGTGTGAGATCATCCAATGGCCAATGTGTGTTTGTCTGTCTTTTATCAAAATAGTTTATAAACTACTACCGTATTCGTCGGTGTATTATACGCTCCTGTATATAATACGCTTTGTCCAATTATTGCCAATAAACCAGAAAAAGCCGTACATAATACGCTTCGGTGTTTAATACACATCATTATGCGTCACCGCTACGCGACGCGTCAGCGCCTCATTTGCCCTGCTTAAAATGGCGGCCACAGAAGCGGGCGAGCACCGAAGGAATTTACAACAAAACACGGTAAAAACTATTATTTCTTTGCGAGAAAAAATATATTTCTTAGCTGACTTTATAGCACACGGGCTCCTGAGCTTAACAAAACTAACGAAATGTTCAAATCAGCTGGATTAAAAAAAGTAGTTCGCCGATTTGCATTCAGGCGGGCGGGTCGGACGCTTTCTTTCTTTAAATTTAGCTAAATAAACGCTTAAAAAATATATTTCTTAGCTGACTTTATAGCACACGGGCTCCTGAGCTTAACAAAACTAACGAAATGTTCAAATCAGCTGGATTTTAAAAAGTAGTTCGCCGATTTGCATTCAGGCGGGTCGGACGCTTTCTTTCTTTAAATTTAGCTAAATAAACGCTTAAAAAATATATTTCTTAGCTGACTTTATAGCACACGGGCTCCTGAGCTTAACCAAATGTGAAATCAGCTGGATTTAAAAATCTGCGGTGTGGTTTATGAGTTACGGTATCTTGCTAACAAAAACAGCGAACCTCACAGCTAAATGCAGCTACATCCAGAGCAGGGGGCGGGCAGCGACAGAGTCAGTCCGACCAGAGGAGGCTTTTTTCGGACACATGAGCTAGAAACGGTCTGGAAGTGTCTCCCTAGCGGACAAAAGTGGTACTGCACCATTTTTTGCCCAAAATGAAAAACAGCGATATCAGAGCGAAAAATGGGTCTAAAAATATGGGAAAAAATCCATAGATAATACGCTTCGGTGTATAATATGCAGGACATTCAAATGAGCAAAAAAACTGCGTATTATATACCGACGAATACGGTAGACACATTTTTATGGAATTTATCAGAAAGTAAAGGTGGCTGGCCGATTTATCGGTCCCAATTTCAATAATTTTGGGAAATTGGAAATGAGCCGATTCTTGCATGAGAAACTGATTTAACAGATTTTTTAGTTTTAACAATTATCTAAACTTCATTTATATTTCAGAGCACTACCTCATGGCCTGTTAAAACAAGTTTGTATTGTTTCTAGAGTGGTGTAGTCTACGTGATACGCTGGTATACGCCGTATACAGTACCCACTAGTAAAGCTTGGGGATTTCCGTATAACCACTTAAATGTGCCCAATGATACGTGACAACAAACACGCGTTGCATAAAGATAGATTATGTTCGCTCATAAGGACTCTTCACTGCGCCTCTCGCGGCTGCCATAGTTTCGTGTTCCTCGTGTTGTACGTGAGGCTCACAGCCATTGGCTGAGCTGAGCTCACTACCATAGTTCTCTGCTCTGTGATTGGTTTCTTCAGAAGCTCCTTTATGATTGGCTGCTCGGGATGCAGGCGGGCACAAGTTCAATAAAACGGGACAGACGGTGTAGGTAGAGCATTTTCGCTAACGACGACAGACTCAAAATGAAAAGGAAACAAGCTACACTTTTTGAATGTTTTTATAAACCAGCTGAACCCGAAGCTACAGAGACAACATTAGAAGAACCTACCAGTTCGACGGCCGAAACCAGCCATAATGAGGTTGATATCTGCATTTCCCCAGGTAAGTGTTGGCTAGTATCAAGAAACCTTGATGGAAACACGGTTACTGTCCAGAATTTTACAGTAACATTTCATATAAATAAATATGTGAATATAAAAATGATTTGTTTGTGACAAAGTCTGTCACTCCAATAATCAACAAAATGCTATGCTTTTTACTCTGTTTTAAAACTCCTTGTTTCATTTTTAGATCCAAATTGGCCAGCCTTGTGGAGTGAAAGTCAGGCTCGGGAATTTAAAAACAGACATCCCTGGTTGGAATGGAGGAACAAAAAATTAGGTAAATATAAAAAAATATGGGAACCAATTTGTATATAAGGTTTAATTGATATATTTCCAACATTAACATATTATGACTTGATAATGTTAAAATAGTCTGATAATCATATCTTTCAAAAGTCCTGATGCATCTCAGTAATCTAGGTAGAAAAAGGAAAAATTAAGTAGGTCCTCCGGACAGGTTTTTTTCTCTGACCCAGTATACCCACTACAAAAATGTAGACTACACCACTGGTTTCTAGGATATTGTTCAAGGGTATGTTTTTCAATAAAATAAAATTGGAAAATTGAAGGTGCATTGTGATCTTATAACACTTGACAGTGTTGCTTATAAAACAAATCGGTATGGCAGGTCAGACTTTTTAGAGATTGCTGACTGGTGATCGGCCAGAAAACTGCAATCGGTTCACCACTATCAGAAAGCATTTATTAGATGCACATGTAAAACTGCACATTTAAGATGGCTGTCACAGACAGCTGGTCTTAGCTAATACATAAATGGTGTAGGGATATAGCACCCTCATGTCCGTATGGGATGTGGGCCTCTCCACATCTCTCTGAAACTCTCTGTGTTTAGACTTTCTTGAAGCTCTCAAGGACACTATTTTTACAATTATTATGAATTAATGGACACTAATTAATCAGATTGAACTTTCTCTTTAATGTGTGTTAATTCAGAATTGATCAAACAGTATACTTTTTGTCATTTCAATGATGATCTGTTACTTGCATGAGTTTGACCTTTATGCTGGTTTATTCTTCAATACAAAGTGTGCTCTGAATCTAAGACTGTGAGTCAGGGAAAAAGCTGTTACTTCCTTTTTGTTTTGTCTTCAAGATAGACTCAACAGGCCAGTCCATCTGGCCGTCTATGTAAACAGTTTTCCTGTCTCCGTCAAGAGACTTTCGGCCAATAGTCATCGAGGAGGTGGGGAGACCCCACCTCCCCTATAAATGGGCACTTCCTGCATTTTCCCTTTAGTGCTTTGGGGAGAACTAACTCGCAACTGGTCTCTCTCCTCTGGGAAAGCTGGAGACGTTCCGGTCAGTGTGTCAACTCGACCCACGTCTCAGCTGGAGTTACAGTAAAGCTTACTGTAACCCACTCACTCATTTCTGAAAGAATTTGTTTTCTGAAGTTTTACTTTGAAAGTTCAGCCAGTGCGATTGGGGCCTGTTCCTGCCGGTGAAAGCGTGCTCCCGGTTCGTCTGATCCAGCCATACACGCACGAAGTCGACTGGACCTGAGCGGGTCCACACAGCCCGTTAGTGTCCACAAACTTCTCAGTCCTCACCTCAACCAGACGTATCGTCACCAGGTAAAGAGGCTTGTTTGTATGCTGCACGTGTCGGAAGTACAGCTGGACCTGTTTGGGAAAGGCATGCCACCCTGGTTGTTTCAAAATAATCAACTCCAGTTAACTTAGCTTTCATCTTCTTCCTCCTATTTCTTATTTTTCATAAGCTATTAATCTGTCAAGTAATGTGCCAACAGTTTAAGTTCCTAACTGTCTGTGTGTTTTAATTTGAATTCTTTTAACGTAGTTATTAAATCAGAGCTAATATCGATACAAATGTTTAATGTAATTTTTGTGATAGTTTCAATAAAAGGTCTATTTTTCTGGTAGACCAACATAAGTTGAAGTCTCTTGTGAAATTACATTTCTGGCTAATCACATCACAGATTTATTGATTTATTCTGAAAAAGTTGAGACCCCGTGAACTTGGTGGCAAGTTTGTGCAGATAAAAGTCTGCTCAGACCTGCGCATCTAAAACTATAGGTAAGTCCTATATCTCTACAATAATGGTGGTCCAGTAAGTGTTTAAATACCTTACCCCACATTATTCGTTACATATTGGTGGCCGCGTACAGGTCTGCTGAAAGATTAAATTGAATAAGTTGTTTTTGTAGCTTATTGTTACGGTATTGTTGGCATTAGTTTGCATCCTGTTGTGGACTTATGGAATAGTTTTGGCTGGTGAGTGTCTCAGAGATTGCTAATCGTGGCATTGTCTGGTGCGTTTCCCGTTAGAATTATTTTTTCTTTCACATTCCAACGTATGCTTGAGGCGGATGGATGAATGTTTGTTTTTGTGAGACGTTCATAACGTGTCGCGAGGCTGCATGCATTTTTCTTTGTTGTGACCGCCGTGTCACCTCTGCTTCATTCTATTACATCTGCGGTTTGCTGTTGAAGGTCTGTTTCACACATATGCTGCTCTGTTTTTACCTAATCTGTTACAACGTGTTGTTAGCCGAGGTTTGGGTGAAGCCCACTCTGCTTTTGGACCAGACGGGTTCCGGTTCCGAGTGACGTAAAGTCCGTTGTTGTACACAGTTAGCGTGCTGCCTTCTTTGGGGGGCGTGGGAGTTAGCCTGGATGTGTTGAGCTCATTTACAGAGTTTTCTGCGGTGTAAAAATACGTTTATTTTGTGAAAGTGTGTCCAGTTCTTTGGGTCGAGCTAGTCGTTAGCGGTACCGAGACAAGATGGCTGCTTAAAACGCTGTGATTGGTCCATTGTGTGTCGTGTTCAAGAACGTTGGTTTCTGTAGACTGCTGGTTGTCAGATTCATTTATGTACACATTTCTGACGGTTTATTTGTGTTGTTTGAGTTCTATGCACGTGATATCGTCGAAGACTGGCTTAACCGCGGTGTTTTGCGATATTTATGACTGTTTTAGAACGTTGAAAAGTCCGTTCCACGCTTTTGTTCGACCGACCATAGGTCCGTGAACACACCGCACCGCTCGAACGGCGCGTCACACGTGGGTGGCGTTAGGTTTGGAGGACACAGTTTCCCATGAACACTTGGGTTTTAGAACTACAGTTCTGTCTTCGCTGTGATTGGTCGATTACGCTGTAAGTGTTGACGCTTGCGCAGTGGGTGAAGCCCCGCTCCTCGTCAACTTTCACTTCAGCTGCTTGTCCCAGACAAGTTTCAGGCTTGTTTGTCCATTACTGTCATTGAAAAGACTGCTTCATCGCGGTGTTTTTGAGATGTTGGTGGATGTATGAGTACGTTGTTCAGAAACTACCGATCGCCATGTGACCAGGTCACGTGACACCGGCAGTGGCAACTACTTTGAAGGCCCGACCTTTTTTCTTTTAAACGCAGTTTAAAATGTTTCACAGTCCAACCGATTTTACTCACATAATTTCATTTTTGTGAGAAAGGGGATACTAGAGTTTTGTCACGTCAGGGCTCTG
This sequence comes from Garcialebias charrua, assembly GCA_038048925.1. Classification (NCBI taxonomy): domain Eukaryota; kingdom Metazoa; phylum Chordata; class Actinopteri; order Cyprinodontiformes; family Rivulidae; genus Garcialebias; species Garcialebias charrua. The sequence goes on from JBBPBX010004744.1 coordinate 68,051, forward strand.
GGCTTTCTGATTTGCTGTTTTTGATCCGTTGTTAGACGTCTGAATGTTTGGCAGCTCACGGCTGCGCTCACAGGTGATAACAGCGCCTCTATAGCGGTCAGAAAGAGAATTGCGGTCGCTGTGATAAACTTATCCAGCGCTGCACACCCCCACCTGCTGGGTGCTGGTTGCATTAGACTACAGTTTGATGCAATTCAGTCTGAGGTCAACTTTCCTGTTTTTTTTTTTTAAATAGGGTGTATGGAGTACAGTTGACGTAACACACTCACAGCACCTTTTCATTTGATTTTCACATATAATCAAATGTTGATGGCAGTACAGTTACACAGATTTAATACAGACTTGTCTGCTTTTTGATAAAACTTGACACTTTTATCATCAATTCTGTGCATAACAAGCTGAATGTCCCTGTTTAGTTTAAACTGCAAGGTTAAAATAACACACATGAGGCGTCCTTTGTTTTGATTTCCACAAAAATCTCACGACAGCCGTTTTTGTTTGACCTTGTCACAGGTCGACAAGTTAATAGGAATCACTGATTTTTATTTAATTTCACATCTTGGACTCCATGTTGACTGCCGCAGGCATCACATGGTGAGACTGCACACTGTGAAATAAGACCCACTTTACTTGATTTTTCACAGAAAATCAGTACAAAGATGGACGTTCAAGCAGGTGCATCAACAAATTGTGGGCTTGATTCATCATTTGATAGGCACTTAGCTGCAAAGAACGTCCTTCAGGAACCAGGTGAACATCCCCTGGTGTTTTACGACAGGCTCCTCTCTGTTTACACAGGGGATAAAACTGTCCCTGGAATTGAGGAAGATTACCTGTTTAAAAGTCGTTTCACTTTGAATCTAATACCTTTCATAATGAAATGTGTTCGCTTCAATGTTAATTGCAAAGAGAGTACCATGGCAGAAATTAAACAATGTGCTATGGAATTTTTTGACATGCTCGAACAGCGAAAAACACCCTCAGTGGTGTGCCCAGGTCAAAAGGTCACATCCCACTCGCAGGAAGTAGAAGAGGTTCCCTCTCCTTCAGAGTGCGAGAGGTCACAGGTTTTTCATAATAACAAACAACAGCATGGTGCTACGAGCTGTAAAAGTGACTCTGATCGGTTCACGGGGAGTTCTGAACCCCCTGCCCCTCAGGTTGAAAACCTTGAGATGAGCAGAGAACCACACAAGGTAGGTGTTCGCCCTCTGGATGAACCCGGATGGTTCGGATCGAACCAAAAGAGTTCTCTCATGGATCTCACAGTGGGTGAGATTCGAAGGCGGATGTCTGGGAACCGTGACCCTTTGAAAAATGGTCTGTCCCGACATGTACCCCCGAGAAGCGGCCCTCCTGCCCCTGCCCCTCGAACTGCACTGTTCGAGACATGCAAAGAGTCACACATGCTCCAGATTATGGAAGCGGCGCCTCCGCGCGTGGACGTGACTGAGATTGTGAGTTGTTTGTCAAATGATTTGAATGTTACAGTGGTTGACCAAGCTGACACAACGTGTGACGTTGTCCTTGATGATAACACAAACAACGTTGTTCATCCTGATGAAGCGACGCGCAGCACTGCCTTTTGCAACAACTCAGTGCACACAGTTGACAACAACAACGTCAACACTGACATAAATGCTGACAGCAAACAAATTGCTGAAAATCCACATCCTGAAGGTCATGAGGCAGACAGCCATCATGATGCTGACAGCGACGACAATTACACAGACAGAGTCACACGTACACAGAAACGTGTGGAAAAACCTGAATGGTTTCTGTGTAACTTTATAAAAAGGGGAATAGCTAAGAGAGCTTACCTGCCACTCACATTGGAAGGGGTCCTCGCGCAAGAAGCACTCCTGGTTTGCGGCTCAGACGTGTCTATCATGTCAGCCAAACTGTTTGAGGAGCTAAGGACCGCCGCTAACGATGTTGACAGGCAAATACCCTTTGTGAAAGACACTTATGGTGAGCAACAAGGCCTCGCAAAGACGAGAACATCCCTAATAGCCATGGTTCACATGCAGATTGGCGAAATGTCACTATACCACCCGGTGTATGTGTCTGATCATGACTCGCTCCAGACTCCATTTGTGGTTGGCCAGGATTTTATAAATCGCTTTGAAGCGATTATAAATTATGGCAATCAGACAATGTGGGCCACAGTGAGCAGTCCACTGCCAATCGTGGTGCCTCCCCAAGGTCAGGACACTGACTGTCTAACAGCAGGTACCGCTGTGGCCACAATGGATTCCCCAACCGAGACCACAAGCCCGGTAAGTGTACCTTCATATACAGGTGAGACAGAGGAGACTCAACAATTGGACCAGACTCTGGCCCATCACGAGGACCTCCTCTGCGAGCTGACACCTTCAGCACTCCCTGACCACTTCCTACCACAGGTAGAAGAGGGTGTGGTGATCCAAGGGTCCCACACCGATGACGCTCTACTGTCCTCTGGGACAGGTAATTCGGCTATCAGCCAAGCTTTCAATGAAACCTTGGTTCAAGAGCATTTGAATGTGGAACTACTCAGAGATGACATAGTTTTTACAGACTCAAAGGGCACCTCTTCATTCATGAAGTGGGAAGACACACGCCACAACGACAGTGACCCGTCGCAATCTGACCAGTCAGACACACTTGCGACTGTGCCAACTGTTGTGACACACCTGAATTACGCAGAAAGAGGTAAAAATACAGAGATACGTTGGCCGAAACCTGAGAAGTTCCTACGTACTGTCTACTCTGAACTGCGCAAACAGCATAAACTAAACAATGGCATCCTTTCATTCAACCTTTATTTATACAGGCTCGCCTCGTTGAGTCACGGGGACTCATTTACAAGAGGGACCTGTCTCACTCACACCAAACAACCATCCACTCTCACACTCACACCTAGGGTCAATTTAGAGTCACCAATCAGCCTAACAAGCATGTTTTTTGGTCTGTGGGAGGAAACCGGAGTACCCGGAGGAAACCCACGCATGCACGGGGAGAACATGCAAACTCCACCCAGAAAGGCCCCGGACCGGGATTTGAACCGGCAACCTTCTCGCTGAGAGGCAGCAGCTCTACCAGTTGTGCCACCGTGCTGCCCAAAAGTATCTCTGCACCAATCGCAGGTTGATTTACCAACTGAGCTACTGGACAACTAAAAGTATCTCTGCACCAATCGCAGGTTGATTTACCAACTGAGCTACTGATCCTAACTCGTGCCCATGGACGGACGTCCACACCTGTGCGCGTGGTCCCCCATGATCACAGGGGGGTGATGTTAGGTCATGCCCATGTCAAGGACAAAGATTTCAATAACCCCACAAACGACAAAGATCTCGCAAACTCACAGACTTCATGGGAAAACAAGGTCGTCCAAGCACAGGATAGTAAATAAACTAAACAGTTTAAACTATACTAGTTGCGAAAAGAAACCGTTCCAACTAGAACTTAGAAACGCTAAGCATAAAACCCACAACAAAAAACTAACCTTAACAACCGTTTAAATCTGCAGGATTTAATTGACATCGGTTATAAAGCTAAGAACTGTTTTTCTTGTGTGTGACACGTTGGAATCTGACGACCAGAGTGAGTTTGTTGTAGTGAAACGTTGTTTTTAGTTGCTTAATTGCTACTTTTGTTGTTATTGAAGTTGTTATTGTTTTCTGAACACTCCCAGCCAAAAGAGGTTTTGATTGTTGATAAGTTGAAGACTTAAATGGATTTAACTATGCCAACATGCTGTTCATTTTGTTAAAGATCTCAATCTTTGAAGAGTCATTGTAGATCAATACTACTTAAGGTACTATAATCTACACTGATCTCCCAATCATTTAGGTAGGACCGATTCGATCGTTTCTATTCTAGATCTATTCATTTTGATGAGTCTCGCCATAGACTTCAAAATTTATAGGGAATACCAAATCTTGCGTCGTTCGTCTAAAAGACAACAGACATTTAGACCAAACTAGATTTCATTTTTTTTATTTTAGTTTAACCTAAACTAAATAATGAATGGAGGAATAGTTTGAATGAAGAGGCCTTCGTTACAGAAGCCCTCCACATTTCTATAGGTATAGATCCCTATATCTGATTTTTACAGCATTGATCCACCCCTTAATTGGTAATTGTAGCTGATCTAATCCATGATAGCTTACATACCAGGTGCATATAGGTAGGGCCTAATGTAAAATCCCAATCATAAGCCCACCTAAAACCACATAATTGCATGACACATTGAACCAGGGTGGCACCGACTGGAAGCCATCCAGCCTGCAACCTTCGATGTGGGGACCTGCTGATCCAACGTTGGTCTTCAACCTTCATCCAAGGCCCGCCTCCTCTGCTTCAATCGAGGGATCCCCTCTACATGCTGATTAAAAACCATTCTTGCTGATGAAATCAATAACCCCCATCGTTGTGGATTTACCGTTGTGGATTATAAGACTTTGTTTTCCAAAGGATCACAGACTCAGTTTTCCATGGGTTAACAGACTATGTTTTCCAAAGGATTGAAAGCTTACCGCAATGGGATTACCTACGAACAGTATGGAATTTCCAAAAACATTATGGGAGTATAATTTTGAACTTTTTTTTTTACTTTTTTTTTTCTCCACTTGCTGGATTACATAGAGGTCAGAGACATTCGGTGGTATCCTTTCGTGTTGGAACTCATCTCCAAGGACAGGCGATGACTTCCAAAAAGGGGGACTGTAGTAATACACCTCATCTCTGATATTGTAGGCTTGACCTTCAAGTACACCTCTCTGCATCTCTTTGAAACTCTCAGTGTTACACCTTCTTGAAACTCTCAAGGAGACAAATGGACACTTTTATTTTTTACAATTATTATGAATTAATGGACACTAATTAATCAGATTGAACTTTCTCTTTAATGTGTGTTAATTCAGAATTGATCAACAGTATATTTTGTCATTTTAATGATGATCTGTTACTTGCATGAGTTTGACTTCTGCTGGTTTATTCTACAATACAAGTGTGCTCTGAAATCTAGGACATGAGTCAGGGTAAGCTGTTCACTCTCTTCTCTGTTTTGTCTGCAACCTAGACTCAACAGGCCAGTCCATCTGGCTGTTTATGTAAACAGTTTTCCTGTTGTCCGTCAAGAGTCTTTCTGCCTATGGAATTAAACTTCCATCTTTTATTTTGTTAGTTCAGCCAGTAGTCATTAAGGAGGTGGGGAAGACCCCGCCTCCCATATAAAGGTCATTTCCTGCATTTTTTCTTTAGTGTTTTGGAGAGAACTAACTGACAACTGGTTTCTCTCCTCTGGGAAAGCTGGAGACGTTCCGGTCAGTGTGTCAACTCGACCCACGTTTCAGCTGGAGCTACAGTAAAGCTTACTGTAACCCACTCACTCATTTCTGAAAGAATTTGTTTTCTGAAGTTTTACTTTGAAAGTTCAGCCAGTGCGATTGGGGCCTGTTCCTGCCGGTGAAAGCGTGCTCCCGGTTCGTCTGATCCAGCCATACACGCACGAAGTCGACTGGACCTGAGCGGGTCCACACAGCCCGTTAGTGTCCACAAACTTCTCAGTCCTCACCTCTAGACGTCTCGTCACCAGGTAAAGAGGCTTGTTTGTATGCTGCACGTGTCGGAAGTACAGCTGGACCTGTTTGGGGAAGGCTGCCACCCTGGTTGTTTCAAAATAATCAATTTCAGTTAACTTAGCTTTCATCTTCTTCCTCCTATTTCTTATTTTTCATAAGCTTTTAATCTGTCAAGTAATGTGCCAACAGTTAAATCCTAACTGTCTGTTTGTTTTAATTTGAATTCTTGTCAACGTAGTTATTAAATCAGAGCTAATATCGATACAAATGTTTAATGTAATTTTCAAAGTCAAAGTCAAAGTCAACTTTATTGTCAGAACTGCAATATGTACAGGACATACACAGGATTGAAATTGCGTTTCTCTCAGTCCCTCGGTGCAACAGTAACCATCTAAACACTAAACACTAAAACATTTAATACACATAAGCATAAAATAGTAAAAAAGTGTAACACTGTCCTGAGTTTTTTCATAATAGTATAAAAGTATGAAAATTTACACCAACACTGAAACACCAAACACCCCTAAAACACCAAACACCCAATGAACATAAGCATAAAGTGAAATAATAAAAGTGTAATACTGTCCTGAGTTTTTGCATAGTAGTATGAAAAGTATAAAAACGTAAATCTATAAAATAAACTGAAGTTTCTAGCGTTGACATTTGCAAAGAGTGGCACAGCAGCATATAAGTTAATGTACACAGTATATGTATGAGGTAGTTGATGTTGGTATAGAGGCAAAGTGGCATATGAAGTAAGGCACATAAGGCACATTTGGCATCCTTAGATAAGGCTAGTCAGAGAATGCTGTATATGTATCTGCAGTAGTGTAGATAAAAGTAGTGTAAATGTAAACAGTAGTAATAAATGTAAAGCAGTAGTAATAAATGTAAACAGTATTAATAAATGTAAACAGTGAATGTAAACAGTAGTATGACTATAGGCAGTAATGTAATACAAACATTAGTGCAAATATGAGAAGTAGTGCAAACTGAATGAGCACATGACCGAGAGTTTAGTGAATAACCCGTTTGATGACACAGAGTCCAGTGTTAAAAACTTTGTGTTGAGTGGTAATGTGTGAGAAAGTTTTTTGTGTTAAGGCAGTTCAAATGGGAGGGGAGGCAGAGCAGGCAGAGTGTTTAGCATTCTGACTGCCTGATGAACAGAGCTGTCTCTCAGTCTACTGGTACGAGCCTGGAGACTCCTCAGTCTCCTCCCTGATGGCAGCAGTCTAAAGCGGCTGTGTAGTGGGTGTGTGGGATCACCTGCCATGCGGTGGGCTTTCCGAGTGAGGCGTTTTTTTTTTCCGAGTGATTTTTGTGATAGTTTCAATAAAAGGTCTATTTTTCTGGTAGACCAACATAAGTTGAAGTCTCTCGTGAAATTACATTTCTGGCTAATCACATCACAGATTTATTGATTTATTCTGAAAAAGTTGAGACCCCGTGAACTTGGTGGCAAGTTTGTGCAGATAAAAGTCTGCTCAGACCTGCGCATCTAAAACTATAGGTAAGTCCTATATCTCTACAATAATGGTGGTCCAGTAAGTGTTTAAATACCTTACCCCACATTATTCGTTACATTA
>JBBPBX010004745.1:24098-34150 GCA_038048925.1 Garcialebias charrua
GACCTGTCCAGGTGTCCCCCGCCTCTCACACAGTGATGGCTGGACATGGACACCATGCAGTGACCCCCGTGACTCTTAAAGGAAGAAGTGTGTAAAGATGATGGATGGATAAATGATATGTTCCTAGATTTTCTTTGATTGTTTTAGAGAAATCCAGGCAACTAAGCTAACACTGGTAATTTAAAGACCGTGTAAAGTGAAATTAAATGTGTGTTTTTATTTTGTCACACGGCATAAATATGTGTTATTAATCACCCATATAAATCTGACTGATTAAAAACATTGATTTCCTTATAAAATTAAGTCTCAAAAATCATGAAAAAACATGATTTTGCCTTGCTCTAGAACGCTGGGGGCGTGTCGCACGTGGGCGTGGTTTCAGCGCAGTACTGCACTCATGTCCTTTTCCTGCCTTGAGCGAGAGACAGACAAGGAGCAGCAGTGAAAACCTGCTCTGTTTTTATCTGAGTTCTGGCCGGTCACCTCGCATGCGGGGTCTGTGTTGGTGATTAAAAAGAGTAATCACGTTGATAAGTTATCTCATCTCTGTGTCAGCAGAGTCACGGCGCTCTCACACACACACACACACACACGCGCGGGGGGGCTCGGATGTGAAAACAGGTGCAGGTCGCTCCAGCCGCAAAAGACAGAGGGCTGCGCAGCGGTTTTCTGTGTTTATATGTTCATGAAAACTTTAAAAAAATAAATTAAAAACAGGGAGTGCTTCTCCTTCAGAGCAGACCTGCACACCAGGAAATATTTAGAACCTGGTGCAGCCTCGTTGGACATGACTTTAGTTCACTCGTGACAAGTTCATTCCTCCTCCTCGGAGGAGGAAGAATGAATGGTGACAGCTTCAAGTGATCACTTGACTTTTGGCAACAAAAAAAAAAAAAAGAAATGTCACAATGGAGCAGCTGCAGTCCATGCGTAAAAGGAGTGAGAGTACAGGAGGGAGACGGTCGTCGGTAGCGAGTGACGGCTCCACGAAGAACGCATTTATATGACTGGAGCAGCAGGGGGTTGGGCTATACTAATGAGGACCGCGTGACGAAACGCGGTCACGTTTAAAACACGCCTAAAAAATCCTGAAATAGAAATATGTTTAAACACAGTTTGCTCTATAACTCCAAAATTAATTGAGCTACAATTTTGAGACTTTTTACTCATTTACAAGATTACAATTATCACATTTATAATGTTTATTGAAGAAAATGTTGAAATTCACTTTACACAGTCTTTAAGTAGCAGAATTTAATGCATTCCTGTATAATTTGTTGCTATTTTTGGTATGAATATCAAATTATGCAAAAAATTTGATACAGTACAGAACCTAAAATTATTGTTTTAAATAAATGTTAAATTTGTTTACATTGTTGTTTATTCTTTTCAGCTTGTCAGTTACAAAGCTGAAACTAAATTTATGACCATTTTAATAGAAAAATCATTTCTGAATCGAAAAATCGATTTTGAATCAAATTGTGACACCAAAAATCAGAATTGAATTGATTCTCCAGACACCGAGAGATTAGCACCCCTATTTTTCACGATATTCTAAATGTATGACCAGCACATGTATTATCTGCACAGTCTTAACAGTTTGTATTGTCCTACTCACTTCACAGAAAGCACAATAGCTCTTACCTTTAGTTCTTCTTTCTGGTCTTTTTCTTTTTTGGAGGCAGGATAGGAAGTGTATGAAACTCAGACAGTCGGCCATTTGTTTACAAAGAGCACACGTGTAGCGTTTTGGGTGGTTTCTCCAAATTCTGTTTTTTTGCTTTCTATATATGTTCTGAATTTGTTGCCTTGTGTTTTGATTTAAGATGAATAAATTACATTAAAAAAAAAAATCAGATTTTTCAGCCACATTCTTATTAATTCCTCATCTGTAGACAGAATATGGAACCCATACTGCTTCACGGGAACAATCTTTCTTTGTTTTGGGTCCATGTTCAAAGCACTGTTTGCTGTAGCCGTAGCTTGGTCTGGTTGCTTGTGCAGCTGTGAACAGCATAGCAAGTACCTGAACCCCGGTAACTTCACGTTTAAACATAAACGTTTGCTTGATGTGTGTGTGTGGCATTGTGTTAAATGTAAACAACACCAAAATATCCGCTGTCCGTTTCCAGTGTTGGACTGGAAGTTTCTTGTAGAAACGTTTCCACAGTAAAGACACAGGAATGAGGTGAGATGTGTGAATTTTATCAGGTTTGGTGTTTTATTTTGAAAACCGGAAATTCACTGCCCCATTGCAACGATTATTGTGAGCAGCTTCACCATCCTCCCTCACAGTGCTGTATTGCTCAGATGAATGGAGTCAGAATGCCCAGTGTTTGTTGCGGCAAAAACAATTCTGCCGGCAGAGGGCCCCCTCTGTGCTAAGGGCCCCTGGGCACGTTCCCAGATTGCCCGTATGGTAGATCCGGACTTGCTTCCATCATTTCATCACACTCTCCTCACTTGCTGGAACAATAAATTGGTAGGACAATAAAGGCTAAATAATAATAATAATTAAAAAATATTAATAAAAAAACAATTGTAAAAATATAAGTTTTATGATGTTGGGATATTTTACACACAGGATGTCCAACTGAAGAGTCAGACTTTTGAGCTGTTTAAATGTTAAAACATTTTAACACTTCAAATACACTTTATACATCCAAACAGGCATTAGGTCTTCTGACATCCAGAGAGCTTCTCACAGTCTGAGGACCTTTGCTTTTCTTTCCACGCCCTAGACTGCAGTGTGCACACCCATACCCTCATTGACCTCTGATGCATGTGAGCTCAGAAATCTTTTCTTCAAAACTTTTGTAACTTCTCAGTTCTCCTTAAACACTGTAGACATAAAACTCAGTGTTCTGTTTGGAGAGCACTTAGGCTTAAAAGTACACAAGGGTACAAGACTTTTGCACTTTTGAGACCAATTTAACTTTATAAATGACTGTGGGGCAGCAGGCAGCATCGCTCCCTTCAGCATTTCTGCAGAAATGTTCTTATCTAAAATACCCTGATGCATGCTCAATAATCCAGGTTGAACAATCTAAAAAAGCTAAGTCTGGTCCTCTGGACATTCAAAAAACAAAACAAAACAATAAAAATTGTAGAAACGTTTCGTCTTTCGTCCGAAAGACTTCCTCAGTCTGAGATGCTGTATTCAGTTCAGTCTTATAAATAGCACCCTCTCACAGTGCATACCTGCAAACTCAGAAGGGATGAAAAAGGTGACAAACGTTGCGCCAACCCCCCCCCCCCGAAAGATTTTGTAATTTTTTAACATGCTTCAGGTAAAAGTCATTTACTAACCTGATTTAATGAGAACATAAATAGGAAAGATTGTGTCAACCAAAAAATTAACAACCAACAACAGCAGCAAGTCAAATACAGCAGAACATTTTGCTAACAATGCGCTGCTCCGAGTCAACAGATGCATTTAAAAACTTAAGACTTATCTCTTCAGACAGGCTTTTGGTTAATTTTGTACATTGATTTTAGAGTTTGTTATGTTTTACCTTTTTGTATAGTACTTCTGTGATTTTATGATTTTATTTTTCCTTTTGTAAAGCACTATGTGACTCTCATGTCTGTGAAATGTGCTATATAAATAAAACTTACTTACTAACAGTAAAAACTCATTTCTTAAATGTTTTGCCAGAAATTTTTGAATAAAGTATATTTCCTGCATTCTGGTGTATTTTAACAAGTTGTTAAACATCTATGTTTACCTACATGTAAACACTTGATTCAATAACTATTTTAGAGACATCTAACAAAATAAAGTCAGGTTCTGTGGACAGATTAAAAAATTGTTGAAATTATTATTGATCATGCATCAGGATATTTTAGAGACACCTCATTCAACTAGTTCATAGACATCATCCTGTTTTTAAACTCACTATGTGGCTAAGATAATGAAATTAATGTGACAATTTATCACAGTGACTTTAGAGGTGCAATTGACTTTTATTTTGTTAATTTTTATTTAGTTTCATTTGTAACACAACATGCCATTTTACTAAACAATGGTGACACTCAATAAAAATATTAACTTTACCCAATGAGCAGGTGACATTTTAATAACCACCAGCAGTGAATTTAGGAGGGGCTTTTTAGTTTTCTGATTTAGTGATACACACCGTGGTGAAGTTAGTTCACGACTCCGTCATGTTTTCATCAGCGTGGTGTTCTCCCGTGTCACTTTGCAAAACTGCGTGTTGCAGGCTCCAACACGTTGGAGGAGTTGACTCGAACAGTTTTCTCTGCTCTCTTCCCTCGCGCTCTGTTGAACCTCCGCGCGCGACTCGCACAGAGCTCTCTGGACTCGCGCTGCGGAGTTGTTGTTTTTTTTACTTCGGTTTCGCTGTCGTCTCCTCCCCCTGTCTATCCTGAGGTTGTGATTGGCCAAAATGACGCGCTCCAACAAAGATGTTTTATTGACGACAGATGCATTACTCTGTCTTGAAATCCAGTCAGTGGGAAATAATGCATTCTAATCTGCCACGGGTCTGACCCCCCCCCCGGAAAACAAAAACTCATCGGATCTACACGAATCACGTAAATGATATATTTTGCTTTGAAAACGGCGAATTTCGCCGAAAGGTGACTAGTTTGCAGGTATGCACAGTGGATCAACCAGTTGGCTGATGACAGCTGAAACCAGCTGCTCACATGATCAAGGAGGACCATCAGCCTAATGATGGATCGTTAGCACCCTGATGGTTGTTTGCTATTCAAAGAGGGCTGAGTGATACTAGCAATAACAGCATTGTAAGAGGGGGACAGTTGAACCCGGAGGCCTCCACCTCTGTTTAATGATGGACAGTTTCTTTTCACAAAGATGGCCTCCTTTACTCCTCTCTCAACGATGGAGAGGAACAGTGGTTTGAGAGAGGAGTAAAGGAGGCCATCTTTGTGAAAAGAAACCGTCCATCATTAAACAGAGGTGGAGGCCTCCGGGTTCAACTGTCTCCCTCTTACAATGCTGTTATTGCTAGTATCACTCAGCCCTCTGTGAATAGCAAACAACCATCAGGGTGCTAACGATCCATCGTTAGGCTGATGGTCCTCCTTGATCATGTGAGCAGCTGGTTTCAGGCTGTCATCAGCCAACTGGTTGATCCACTGTGAGAGGGTGCTATTTATAAGACTGAGCTGAATACAGCATCTCAGACTGAGGAAGTCTTTCGGACGAAAGACAAAACGTTTCTACAATTTTTTTGCTTTGTTTTGTTTTTTGAATGTCCAGAGGACCAGACTTGGCTTTTTTAGACTTATCTAAATTATATTTAAAACATTCTTGAGATGAAAACAGTTGATACAGGTGATGAACTTCTGAAACATTCAGACAAACAGGAACTCAGAGGTAGAGAAAAGGACAGAGCTTTACTATAAAGAAGGCGTCGCTAGCAGAAGTTGCAACATCTCATACACGCATACATGGTGATTATACATCTTTTTCTTTTGGACTAGATTTTCCTTACAAATGCTGATATTTTGCATGTTTAAGCAAGACTTTAACAAGCTGCTTCGATGCTCAGAGTTGAAAAAATTAAAACAGAAAATGAGTCTAACAACACGTCATCAGAACAAAACATCAGACATTTCAGAAATGTAAAAAGCAGAGATAAATCAACAAACATGTTTTTTAACAGAGTGGACAGAAGAAAGAGATGCGTCCTCTGTGTGGACCTCTGACCGACGTACACGCAAGGAGGACAAGAAATAAAGCAGTAAGCATCAGCAGACACGCAGATTTTTAATGAAGCCAGTTTACGTTTCCCTCTGGTACATGGGGTAAGGCCATGTGAAGCAAGGTGGCGTTGGGGGGTTAAACTGATGCTTCCTGTTCATTTTCTGTTGAACTCAGCTGCAAAACATCTGTTTTTATTTTTAATCAGGCACCTGTTTGTTATAAAATGAGGGGAACTACAGACGTCTGTGTATTTCTGAAGATCTGCACAAACCGTCCACATGTTCCTGCAGCTCATCATGTGACCAAGGATTAAACATGTGCAAAAATGATCATCATCAGATGAATCTGGCCAACACAAATATAGAAATACTTATTTCTGAACGTGTTTCTGCCAGACTCGCTTCATGTAGACGTCTATAGTCGTTTGCATGAACGCAACATTGGTAAAGATAATAAAAAGTGATTTGGTGAAAGGTGCGGAGAGAAATAAAACCTTGGCTGGTTTCATGCATGAACATGAAGAATGAAGGTTAGAATAAGACAGAAAGAAGGAACGAAAGGCTTTAACTGAAAGGTCAAAGGTCACAGAAGCAAAACGTCCATTGTCAAATGCTACAGGTGCCGAACGTCTTGTTTACATCACAGAGAACTGAATGTGTTTCACAATAAAGACTTTAACCATCGGGGAACCAGTGACTGACAGATGTGCTACAGTCAGAACCAGAACCAGTTCTACAGGTTCTGTTTCCTGTTCCTATCAGAAACAGAACCTGTGCTACAGGTTCTGTTTCCTGTTCCAAGGAAAGCTGCAGGCTGAAGGGAAACCCTCACATCTGACACGAGGTTGCATTCTTCACGCTGAGGTAAAGTTTTTCTTTTTGAGAGGGACTAATGTAGAATGTTATAAAGATAATTGTTTTTTTAATCAGAATGTACACAATAAATGGCATGTAATAACAAAAAACAGCTTCTGTTATACTTTATAAATGTGAATAACATCAAAACAACGTGAGGAGAGCAGCTAAACACGATGACAACAAGAGACGCAGAAAACATCTACACAGGATCATTTGACCGTTATCCAGAGCAGTCTGTCGTTTAGCTGCTTCTTCAGCAACACAAGAGAAGTTACACAAAAAGCCTATAAAGCTATTTTTAAATTAAAGTTATATATTAATGCAATTTACATCATGGAACAAAATGAAAATATACATTTTGAAAACTTGCTGAACTTTACTGAATGAAATAATTATAAGAGTGCTGCTCAATAAAGGAGCTAAAATGATCTGAGCTTATCCGGTCAGAAACAACCTCACTGCTGACAGAACCAGAACCAGAACAGAGCTGGAACAGAACAGAACCACTGGGTCATCGTTTATAAAAGCTCCACTACAAAAACAAAGAAAACGTCTGAAAGGAGGCAGTGAGTTCAGTTCAACAGATTTTAGGGTCCAGGGTCAGAGTCCTGGGTCAAGGTCAGGGTCCTGGGTTAGAGTCCTGGGTCAAGGTCAGGGTCCTGGGTCAAGGTCAGTGTCCTGGGTTAGAGTCCTGGGTCAAGGTCAGGGTCCTGGGTCAGAGTCCTGGGTCAAGGTCAGGGTCCTGGGTTAGAGTCCTGGATCAAGGTCAGGGTCCTGGGTCAGAGTCCTGGGTCAAGGTCAGGGTCCTGGGTTAGAGTCCTGGATCAAGGTCAGGGTCCTGGGTCAGAGTCCTGGGTCAAGGTCAGGGTCCTGGGTTAGAGTCCTGGATCAAGGTCAGGGTCCTGGGTCAGAGTCCAAGGTCAGGGTCCAGGGTCAGTATCTAGAGTCTTGGTCCAGGGTCAAGGTCCAGGGTCAAGGTCCAGGGTCAAGGTCCAGGGTCAAGGTCCAGGGTCAGTATCTAGAGTCATGGTCCAGGGTCAAGGTCCAGGGTCAGTATCTAGAGTCATGGTCCAGGGTCAAGGTCCAGGGTCAGTATCTAGAGTCATGGTCCAGGGTCAGGGTCCTGGGTCAGTATCTAGAGTCATGGTCCAGGGTCAAGGTCCAGGGTCAGTATCTAGAGTCATGGTCCAGGGTCAGGGTCCTGGGTCAGAGTCCAAGGTCAGGGTCCAGGGTCAGTATCTAGAGTCATGGTCCAGGGTCAGGGTCCTGGGTCAGAGTCCAAGGTCAGGGTCCAGGGTCAGTATCTAGAGTCATGGTCCAGGGTCAGGGTCCTGGGTCAGAGTCCAAGGTCAGGGTCCAGGGTCAGTATCTAGAGTCATGGTCCAGGGTCAAGGTCCAGGGTCAGTATCTAGAGTCATGGTCCAGGGTCAAGGTCCAGGGTCAGTATCTAGAGTCATGGTCCAGGGTCAAGGTCCAGGGTCAAGGTCCAGGGTCAAGGTCCAGGGTCAGTATCTAGAGTCATGGTCCAGGGTCAGAGTCCTGGATCAAAATCCAGGGTCAGGGTCCTGGGTCAGAGTCCAAGGTCAGGGTCCAGGGTCAGTATCTAGAGTCATGGTCCAAGGTCAGGGTCCAGGGTCAGTATCTAGAGTCATGGTCCAGGGTCAAGGTCCAGGGTCAGTATCTAGAGTCATGGTCCAGGGTCAGGGTCCTGGGTCAGAGTCCAGGATCAAGGTCCAGGGTCAGTATCTAGAGTCATGGTACTGGGTCAGGGTCCTGGATCAAGGTCAGAGTCCAGGGTCAGGGTCAATGTGGTTTTAAGTGGTATCATGTGAATTCTTTGATTCTGATCAAATCTGACCAGATCTGTGTTGATCACAGGAACGTCTCTGCTCTGCAGCATCACAGCTGAAGTCTGATGAAGTGAGCTGATGAAGATTCTCCATGATTCAGGTCAGGATCAATCCTAAACAAATAAATAAATAAATAAATAAACAACAACTGGACTTTATTCTGACCGGAGCTCTGTTCAGAATAGAATTCCAGTTGTTGTTTTGAACTATTTTTTGGCTGACGAAGTGAACATTAAACGTTAAAACATTTGAACATTTACTTTGAGTAGATGGATGGTGTTTATTGAAGAAAGTCTAAAACCAGTGGTGCCATTTTAGATGAGCTCGTTGTCGACGAGCAGGGGTTACTGGAGAAACGGGAGCTCAGCTCAATGTTTCAGTGATTTGTAGAAAGAGTCTGGAGCACTCAGTCACAAACTGACTCAGGGTCAGCTCAATGCTAAAAAGGGAATTTGCAGCTCGTAGGAAGAGAATCCACATGAACGCAGGATTAGCTCGCTCAATAATAAGAGAATCAACTGTTTTTTTTTTTGTTTTTTTTTTACAGTTTCTCTCTAAACTACTGAAATGTTGCTCTTTTCTTTCAAGGGCACATATTTTACTACCATGCTCAGATTTTTCTTTAACCTTTTCTTTTACTGAAAATGATTACAGCAGAGCTTCCCTGCTGCTTGTGCATGGCTGTTTGTTGCAGGAGCACGCTTCCCACCTCGTTCAAGGCCAAGTGAAAACAAACATGCATTTTTTTTTTGTTTTTACATGAAGAAACCCAAAATGAATTTTAGCTGCTACCCAGACTAAAGCCAACATGGAGGTTGTGCATAGTTGTGTGGGGGCACGGACATGAGCGTGTGAGCAGCATCCACCTCCCACTGCCTGAATATTAATACGATAAATGGATCCATCTGCTGAGGTTGGTGCTCAGAGGTGTCACGTGTCAGGGTGGACACGCCTGTTGATTCACTTCCGTGTGATGCTGCATCAGCAGCGACACGCGCAACACACTTACATGAAATCTGAGGGCAGAAAAAACTCAGTGAAACTCAAAACATGTCGTGATAATAAAAGTATTACGTTTCTAAAGAGTGTTGGTTCATGCCTCCAAATGGGTTCTGAAGACACACGCCCAGCAGTGTGTGAGGGTGTGGGGCCGACACGGCGCTGTTGATGCACAGATCTCCTCTGATTGGTCAAACTGTCTGAGCTAAAACAAGAGATGAATGACCTGGGGTTGGATTTCACCTCAGGCTTGTCCTGACAGGGCCTGCTGCCATTCTGTCTGTTAGATGATCGGGTGTGTGTGTGTGTGTGGTGCATTGAACAGAAATCCAAGGTTGGTTCAGAGTCCCAGCATGCAGTGCTGCTCTGCTATGCCAGAGAGTAGATGGCATTAACGGGGGAGGTTGCCTCGGAGCTCTCGTTCCCTTCCGTCTCGTCCTTGTCCTTCTTCACCGTGTACTGACCGATGAAGGAGCCGTCCTCGTTGAACTGACCGTCGCCGCCTTCACCGTAGTCCACCAGGCTGTCGTCGCTTTCCTTCACGTTTCCATCCAGAGACGTCTGGCTGCCCTGCAGAGGCTTGTTGTCTTCGTCGCTGCTGCAAACGCAGAGATGAAGGTTAAAGGTTAAAACCTGATGGAGTCAGCAGGA
>JBBPBX010004745.1:35615-73960 GCA_038048925.1 Garcialebias charrua
AAGTTGTGTATATAGATCACCTGGATCAAGAATAGAATTGTTCACTGATAAAATTTTGTAAATTTTGGTTAAAAGCTATAACAAAATTTTTTTTGTAGAGATTTTAACATTGATCTAGGGACAGTGGCTGACTCAAATGACATCAGTACATTTATGGATTCAGTGTGTAGTTTGAGTTTTTTTCCCCGTTAATATCTAATCCAACAAGAATCACATCACACAGTGCTACAATAATCAATAATATTTTCATTAATATCACAAATGATGATGTGTTAGGTGGTATCTTGATGAATGACTTGAGTGATCATTTACCAATTTTCACAATATACAAAAATGGTGAAATTTCTATGAAAAAAATTATAAGAAAAAACAAAATAATAAACACATCTAAAAAACTTAGATAACTCTAAAGATGATTTAGATAAACAAAATTGGGATGATGTGTATATAGACGATGTGAATCTATCTTATGAAAAATTTATGAATATTCTAGAAGTTTTGTATTAAAAATGTGTGCAAAAAATTATTATAAAGAAAAATAAAGTGGTAGCTACATTGTGTGAATGAAAAGATCTGAGCTCCACAAAACTCATTTTAAATTTCAGGTTTTAAAATAACAGAACAGAATGCCATGGGTGTGGATACTTTTGTAACTCACTGTATCTTTTGCACAGAAATTCCCAAAAATGGTTTTTCTTCATGCTATAACTAACATTTTAGTCAGAGCTATAATTCCATCTGGGAGAAGTTGTGAAGACATGATTACCTCAACATTGTAAGAATTAAGAGGAGGTCAATATTAATACTGACCTCTTTACCTTAATTAATTTACTTATTCAGATTGAATAGTAAATTCACGGATTCTGTTCTTTTTCAGTTTACCCAATATCTCTGTGATCTTTATGATGGATAAATAAACAGAGCCATTAAGTGACAAAGACGTTAACTTAGTTTGATATGTCAAAGAGACACTATCATTTATTTAAAATAAATCAACTAAATTAACACCATTACACTTGATTGACATGATTTCACTTTCTTTCAATTTAAAACGTCAGCACACTTAAATTCAACACAACAGACATAAATATTGGATGTTAACATATTTAGTCTGTGGGCTCTTCAGCTTAAATATAGTTTCCAGCTTAGATTGAGAGGGAAAGAGTAGGAGGAAAGATTTAAGAAGAAATTATCATGAGCATGATACCAGAGTGACACTTCTCCTCCGACTTCTGCTAAAATCCAGGTACGTTTTGTAAACAGCTCTTTACCTTTTGACGACCGCCCGGTAAGAGGTGACCTTGTAG
Organism: Garcialebias charrua; assembly: GCA_038048925.1. Taxonomy (NCBI): domain Eukaryota; kingdom Metazoa; phylum Chordata; class Actinopteri; order Cyprinodontiformes; family Rivulidae; genus Garcialebias; species Garcialebias charrua. Next base: position 36,923 of record JBBPBX010004745.1, read on the forward strand.
CCTTTCAGATGCACGGATCCTTGTGGGGACCAGTACGATACCTTCAAGTAGTGCTGGACGATAATTCAATAACGATAAATATCGCGATATACATTTATTCAATAACGATGATATGAAGTTTAAGCATATTTTCGATATTTCGATAGGATTTTACAACGTTTCATTGACGTTTTTCTGTTTCTGTTCGGGTTGGAGCGGCTGCTTCAACAACGCGCCCGGACAGAAAAAGCTGTGACACAAAATGTGCGTGGTGACGTCGTTGTTACGCAGCGCTCAGTCCAGCAGCAGGCGTTAGCGGTAGCAGGCTAAAAGCTAAGCTAGTCTCCAAAGCGCGTTAAGTTTTCGCTTCAAAACGAGTCAAACGAGTGCTCATGACCGTCAGAATGTGACTGAACAAAGTTTCACAAGCGAAGAGAAAGAGACGACATCACTGATGAGAGGAAAGACTAATTCGTCGGTGTGGACGTAGTTCGGTTTACTGCAGGTCTCATCTGCAGCGAGTCCTACTCGGTTTCTTTATTTTGCAAAACGTGACGTAGAGTCGTTCTAACTAGCGGTGGGAACATCTAACTTGTTTAATCTGAAGAGTTTCCACTTGATATAATATGATGAGAGTCAGAAGATGAAGCACAATAAAGTTTGAGCCAACGTTTCCCTGAAACTACGACGTAAACAAACAGCCCCAGCAGCGCTGCATGTTTTTTTTCTTCTTCAAAATAAAACAAATTCATCAGAAGTTTTAAAAAAAAACACTGAATGAAAATGTGCAGAAAGACGAAAATAGTGTATAATATCTGCCCCTTGTTTAAAAAATACAAAATAACTACAAACAAACAACAACCTTCACTTCACCTGCACACACCTTCCCAACAGCTTTGATTTAATCATCTTTTAAAACATATAAATAGTTTTAGAAATGTTTATGGTGATATCAAGTCAACACAATCCTGTTTCCTGATTTACAACTCAGCTCCTTCAAACTAGTCCTAAATGGAGGTTTTACAAACATTTACATTCCCTTCAGGGTTTAATAACTTTAAACAATTTTTAATTGAATATTTGGGGGGTAATTTTTTTTTAGTTTTATACATGACTTGTAAAATACTATGTTCAACCAAATCATAAAATTTTAATAATTTAAACTGATGAAATATTTGTTGGGTGACCATAGCACTTCCTACTAATAATTCTTATAGCTCTTTTTTTAATAAAATAAAAACAGGGTTTGTAATAGTTTTACATGCTTTTCCCCAAACTTCAATACAACAGATTAAATATGGAACAATCATTACATTATACAATATATTCAAAACTTTGTCATTCAAAAACTATTTTACTTTATAGAGTAATGCAATTGATTTTGTTATTTTTATTCTTAAGTAATTTCCATGAGATGTCAGCTTCTTATAAATAACAACACCCAAAAGTTTTATTTAATTAACTATGCATTTCAATACTGTACATTTTAAAGTTCTTGTTTAAAGTTAAAACTAATAATACAGTATTGACACAGTTGAGAATTTTATGGCAAGAAAGTTCATGCTCAATAATCCAGGTACCAAATCCAATAATTCTCAGTCAGGTCATCTGGACAGTTTCTTTTTTATGGAAACTGGATGGAGGATGAAACGTTTCTATAAAAAATAAACTGTCCAGATGACCCGACTGAGAATTATTGGGTTGAGAAGTTTATGTTTATTTGATGGTGATTTCCATCTTTTTGGAGGCTAAATACAAATACAAGGTGAACAATAATTTATTTGTATAGTTTATAGTTTTTTTTAGTCTTTTATATTGTTTATATCGATATCGAATTATATCGTTATCGACCGAAATTAGAAACTATATCGTGATAAAAATTTTGGCCATATCGTCCAGCCCTACCTTCAAGCAAGGTTCTGGTTTACGTCTCCAACGTCTCCTGGTTTTGCTTGGTCATCAGAGAATATGTCAGCTTCAGGCCTCTGACTTCAAGATAAACTTATTCCAGGAAGGAATAGACAAAGTTCTTGATCTTACGCTTGTTCGAAGTAGACTCATAACAGCCTGTTATCAGTCCTTAGCTGAAGACGCCGGTCGTTAGCTCTTGACCACACGTGTCCAGCTCTTGGGAAAGTTCACATCTCTTGGAAGTTCCCAGCAACTCTGAAGCGTTTCCGCACAAGCTTAGAACTTAAAAAGCAGGAACACAGAGAGGAGTTCACTTGCCTTATCAGGCCCAAGGTTACAAGCAGCAGCAGAGAGAAATGTTTAGGAAAAAGATAGATAAAGCTGGAGCCCTGCTCATGAGACTGTCTCTGAGTTTCTAAACAAAACCGTCCGGTCTCTGTGACCCGAAGGCTTCACCTTTAAACACAGCAGTGAACACAGTTTAACTCTTACAGAATGACACAGCTTAAAAGCACACATCATGAAAATGACAAAAGTTATTCTTTTGATCACATCAGCCTAAAATCAAAGATAGAAATAGTCTCTTTTGGTGACTATATTTATCAGATTACAGCTTAATGAATGATTTTGTAGTAAATGTCTTGCTTTACTGAGAGGTCAGTAAAGGTCATCACTGGACAGTTCAAAAGTACACAGGTGTCTTAAAAGTGGACAAGGTCATGCCCACTACATCTCCCCCCTTTTGGAAGCCATCGCCAGTCCTTGGGGATGGGGTCCAACACGAAAGGAAACCTTGAACTGTCTTTGATCTTGAAGTAATCCAGTAAGTGGAAAAGAAAAATCAAAAATTATAATCCCATAAAGTTTTTGGAAATTTCATACTGTTCGGAGGTAATCCCATTGCGAAAAGCTTTTAATCCTTTGGAAAACAAAGTCTGTTAACTCTTGGAAAACAAAGTCTGTGATCCCTTGGAAAGCAAAGTCTTATAATCCACAGCGGTAATTCCACAACGATTAGTTTTGTTGATTGATCAGCAACAATTGTTTTCATAATCAGCATGTAGAGGGGATCCCTCGATTGACGCAGAGGAGGCGACCCTTGGATGAAGGTTGAAGACCAAGCGTTGGAGCTGCAGGTCCCCACATCGAAGGTTGTTGGCTGGTTGGTTTCCAGTCAGTGCCACTCTGGTTCTATGTGTCATGCAATTATGTGGTTTTTTAAGGTGGGCTTATGATTGGGATTTTACATTAAGCCTTACCTATATGCACCTGGTATGTAAGCTATCATGGTTTAGATCAGCTACACTTACCAATTAAGGGGTGGATCAATTCTGTAAAATTAGATATAGGGATTTGTACCTATAAAATTTTGGAGGGCTTCTGTAACGAAGGCCTCTAATTCCAAACTATTCCTCCATTCATTACTTAGTTTAGGTTAAACTAAAATAAAAATGAAATATAGTTTGATCTAAATGTCTGTTGTCTTTTAGACGAACGACGTAGGATTTGGTATTCCTAATAAATTTTGAAGTCTATGGCGAGACTCATCAAAATGAATAGGTAATCTAGAATAGAAACGATCGAATCGGTTCAATTTAGAAATTGTGAGACCAGTGTAGTTTATTGTACCTTGAGTAGCTTTAAACTACATTGACTCTTCGACGATTGAGATTTAACAAAACGAACTGCATGTTGGCATAGTTAAATCCATATCATTCATTAACCAATGTTAATACAAAACCTTTTTGGCTGGGAGTGTTCAGAACCAAAACAATATCTCAACTAATGACAACAGTAATGACTAAACAACAAGGAAACAACGTTTCACTGCTTCGACACACTCTTGTCGTCAGATTCCAAAGTGCAACACACAAGAAAAACAGGTCTCAACTTTATGACCGAGGTCAAATTAAATCTCGTGGATTTAAACGGTTGTTAAGGTTAGTTTTTTGTTGTGGGTTTTAGGCTTAGCGTTTCTAAGTTCAAATTGGACAATGCGACTTATAGGGTGGGAAATACGGTAGTTTAAACCTGATTAGTTTATTTACTAACTTGTGTTTGGACGACCTTATTATCCCATGAAGTCGGTGAGTTTGTGAGATCTTTGTCTTTTGTGGAGTCATTGAACGCCTTGTAAGGTTTGATCTGATTTCGATGTACCCATTTAGCAATTGGCTCTTTGCGGCCTTTGCTGATTTTGATTTCGTAGACGACTGAGGACACTTTGTCTGTTATCAGATGAGGTCCAGTCCACCTGGGCATTAGTTTGCGGGCGAGAGTTCCGGTCTCGGACCCTCCTTTCCCGGTTGCTGGGGCGAACGTATAGTACCAGACTCTGTCTCCCACTTGGAGTTCATTGTGAGAGGCCTTCTGGTCGTAGTACGCCTTACGTCCTTCAGCAGATTTTTCCAGGTTTTTCTGGGCGAAAGCAAAAGTGTTTCTGAGGTGTACATTCAAATCTTTGTCTTTGGCATGGCCTAACATCACCCCCCTTTGGTCATGGGGGACCACGAACACAGGTGAGGACGTCCGTCCATGGGCACAAGTTAGGATGCCACCGTTTAGTTTAAGCTGTTTGCGCAGCTGAGAGAAGACGGTACACAGGAATCGTTTAGGTTTTGGCCAACGTATCTTCTTACGTTTACCTCTTTCCGTGTAATTCAGGTGTGTCACAACTGTCGGCGCAATCGCTGGTGTGTCTGATTGTACAGACTGCGACGGGTCACTGTCGTTGTGTGCGTCTTTTCCCCCCTCTTGACTGAAGAGGGGCTCTTTGAGTCTGTAAAAACTATGTCATTTCTGATTAGTTCTAGACTCAAATGCTCTTGAACCAAGGTTTCATCGAAAGCTTGGCTGATAGCCGAATTACCTGTCCCAGAGGACAGTACAGCAACCTCGGTGTGGGGTCCTTGGATCTCCACACCTTTCTCTACCTGTGGTAGGTAATGTGAGTTTGCCCCCTTCTTGTCTGAAGAGGGGTCCTCGTAGTCTGCAACAATGATGTCCAAGTGACTGTCAGCGTTTGGTTGACTGTCATTTTCTGGACTCAGATGCCCTTGAACCAAGGTTTCATTGAAAGCTTGGTTGATTGCCGAATTACCTGTCTCAGAGGACAGTACAGCGTCTTCGGTGTGGGATCCGTGGATCTCAACACCTTTCACTACCTGTGGTAGGCAGTGGTCAGTGAGTGCTGAATGTGTCAGCTCACAGAGGAGGTTCTCTTGTTGGACCAGAGTTTGGTCCAACTTTTGGGTCTCTTCTGTCTCACCTGTAGTTGAAGGTTCACTTACCGGGCTCTTGTCCTTGGATGAGGTGTCCCGTGTGTCCTTTGCGGTACCTGCGGTTAGGCAGTCTGTATCGCAACTAGGAAGCACTTTTATTGGCAGGGGTTTTCTCACTGTGCTCCACATTTTCCGTCGACCATAATCTATAATCGCGTTGAAGCGGTTTATAAAATCTTGGCCAACCAAAAATGGGAATGAGTCAAGTTTAGACACGTACACCGGGTGGCGTAGTGTCATTTCGCCAATCTGCATGTGAACCATAGCCATAGCTGTTAGGGTTGTTCTCGTCTCTGCGAGACCCTGTAGCTCAATAGCACATTTCTCAAAGGGTATTTGCCTGTCAACACCGTTAGCGGCGGTCCTCAGCTCCTCGAACAGCTTGGCCGACATAATAGTTATATCAGAACTGCCATCCAGGAGGGCTTCACGCTCAAGGACACCTTCCAGTGTGATAGGCAGGTAAGCTTTCTTAGCCACCCCCCTTTGTATAAAGTTACACAGAAACCTCACAGGTCTTGGCCCACGTTTCTGTTCACGTGTGACTCTGGCTGTGTAAGCTTGTTTACTGTCAGCATCTTGTTGGCTGTCAGCATCATGACCTTCAGGATGTTGTTGACTATCAGCAGTTGGTTTGCTGTCAACATCCATGGCAATGTCAGAAGTAGTGTGCGCTGAGTTATTTGTGTGCTCTGAGTCTTTGTGAAAGACAGTGCTACACATCGCTCCAGGTTGGTCAATGTTGATAGTGTCATTATCAATGATAACGCCACTCATTGTATCAGGTTGGTCAAGCACAGTAACATTCAAATCTACTGACAAACTACTTACTTCCTCTGTCTCTTCCGAGCATAGAGGTGTTGGGCCATTATTCCGGGACATTCGTGACTCTTTGCCTGTCTCGAACTGTTCTGTTCGAGGCGCGGGAGGTGCAGTTCCAAGGCTCGGGGGTGGCTGTTGGGACAACGCATAGTTACATGAGTATAGGTCCCCATCCTTCAATTTCTTTTGAAGTCCACCCACCGATGGACCTTGGTTTTCACCCATCTGGTTCGATCTGAACCGTTGTGGGTCTCTTAGAGAGTGAACACCTACCTTTTGTGGTTCGTTGCTTGTCTCAGATTTTTCAATCTGAGGTGCTTCAGGGGCGGGGCTCCCTTTAAACCATTTTGAGTCACTGTTCCAACTGGTACCAACATTTCGGTGTATGTCAGTTTGAAAATCTTGTTCATTCTTGCTAGTATTATCCAACTCTTTTAACAACCGACGCGTGTTCTCCACCACTTCTGAGGTCAGAGGACCTTTGAGACGACGGTGTTTATTCTCGCTTTTTTGCGACTGGGATACGACCTTTTGACCTGGGCACACCTCAGAGGGTGTTTTGTTTTGCATGTGAGCTTCAAAAGCAGTTACAGCGCTCTGTTTCATCATTGATTGTTTAAACCGATGTTGTAACTCAAGGCCTTCTTTGAGAAGTTTTTCTCTTAGTCGTTTGCACTTCTGCCTTATCAGTTCATTCTCTGCCTCCAACAGCTGGTAATTTATGTGCTCTGAGTCATCAAAGACAACGTCACGCATTGTACCAGTTTGGTCATCCTCTATATCATTCAAGTTTTCAAACAACCAACTTATGTCCACTATCTCCTCAGAGCTTAGAGGTATGTTGCCTTTTTTCTGGAACTTCTGTGACCTTTTGCTACTCCCGGACTGTCCAGTCCGCAGTGCAGGGGCAGGACCTTTGCTCGGTGTAGACCGCGGAGGGTCACTTAAAGAGCGGGCGTCCACCGTTTGTGGTTTTTTGCTTATCTCGGGCAGCTTCGTCCGAGGTGCAGGGACAGGGCGTGTGCTCGTCCTTCTCAACCATATTGGGTCTCTTAACCACTTCGGGTCATGGTTCCAGCGGGCATCTTCACTACGTGGTTTGTGACCATCTTTCTTATCTTTAGGACGTGCGCCCCTTTGAAATCGTTTTATGTACTCTGGGTCTTGTCTGAGCCACTCCGGCTCATTGTTCCAGCGGGCAGGTTCCTGTTGTGGTTTGTTAGTTTGAAAAACATGTTTTTTCTCGCCTTTTTTAGGAGAGGGAGTTGATGAACTTGTCCCTTCCAGCTCCAGCGAGTGGGATTTGACCGCTTCACCTGGGGACACCTGTAAGGGTGTTTTGGTTTGCATGTTAGCTTCAAAGACATTCACAACACACTGTTTTATTTCTTCCATGGTTTGCGTTTTTGCATTAACCACGGTGAGCAGCGGAAATCGTATCTTATAGCCGAGATGTAAGAAGAAAGACCACTTAAAGTCTTCATCTTCTTCCATGCCTGGTGTATATTTGTCACCAAAATGAGCTTTAAGGTGCCTGTCGTAAAACATCAAAGGATGTTCATTTTTTCCTTGCACGTACCTGTCAATTGAGCAGTCACCACCTCGGCTCGATCTAAGCCCTTTTGGGGTCCTGATGGAGCGGACCCTCTCCCTTGTTTCACCCTGTTTAACGTCCATTATTGTATTGATTTTTTTGTGAAAAAATCAAATAAGATTGTTCTCATGTTAGTGTTTGCAAATAAATATTCACTTTTAATGTAGCACTGAGTCAAATAAACTAATCAGCTGAGGTTTACGCGTTTCACTGTGTAATAAGTATTCATAGGTACCTTTTTTCAGGTTTTTACCCTCAATGAACTTTGTAAAAGTTAAATGCACTCTTGTAGTGTTAACTTTAAAATAGAACTTACGTTCAAACAACAGTTACTAACTAACCCAAGCAGCCTGACTTCCGTTTATTCTTACTCAAACGCTTATAAAAGAGGGCTGACTTAAATGCAATTACTTCACCAAAATGTGACAGGATGCTGCTTGAGCATGCCTTCAAAAAGATGTCTTGCAGTCTCAGTGAAACTGATTTTGTACTGCATTTGACAGTTATCAGGAGTGAAAAAGGACGTTCCGTTCGTTATTTTAAACAATTTTTTATTTAAAATAAACGAGTGTTCGTGCGCTCAGCATAACAGTACAGTAATGATTGTGCACAGAAAAACGTTAAAAATGCCAATTTTAACTAAAAGTGTACAGATGTACAACAATTCTGTTTAAAATTCAGAAATGTGAAGAGCTTAATGTGGAAACGCTCTGTTCTCCATCATTTTTTTTTTTAATTTAATTTGAAAATCAAATAAAAATTCCCTTTTGAGTGTTATTTTAAATCTCTTCAGTATTTAAAATGAGCATAAATTGTTTGTCTGTACCTCTGTTATTCTAAAATTTGTATTTAGAATAAACAGGAGTTTTTGTTTGTGTACAGAACAATTTTAAAAGCTGGTAATTCACCATAAAAATGCTGACTTTTTTATGATGTCTTTGGCAAACTCATCTGTCAACGTCTTTTAACCAACAGGGGGCAGCTTTGAGTCTATATTTATCACGAGGCGACTGAGTTTTATTCAGTACTGGAAAAGAAAACAACCTTTTAGAGGTAGTTTCTAGTGTGACCGTGATAATTGCTCGAACCGCGTTCCTGTCAGAGACAAATCTATGTTATTAGACAGTGTTGATGGCTTCAGATGAGTTTCTAAGCTACTAGTGAGACCTCTTCTCACTCTGTGAGTGTGTTCGTGTGTGAAATGCTTGTCACTCAAAGTGCATCAGGAAATGACGACAAGAATGGGCGGGCCAACGCAGCGTGCGTAGCGCGTCACCAGCTTCCGTTGAGCGAGGCGGAGCTCGCTAAACAGATACGTGACGTCAACCAATCAATCACAGCGTTTGCAGTGCATTACCCAAGCGTTCATGGTAAATGTAGTTTCTTACCTTCGACCAATGAAGTACCGGAAATGACGACAAAGTGGGTTGGTCGCAACGGCGTGCGTTCCCACTACAGCGAATCAGCGTTCGCCTCGAGTGATTGACAGCTCACAGCTCTCGTTTCATCCAATCACAGCTCATAAACAAACGTGTGGGACACGTAGCTCTGTAACGTTACCTTAGCACAGCAGACCACAACTTTATGGACTCTTAAAACAACTCAAACGCTACGAATTAACTTTCCAAAATTCTGAAACATGCGGCGAACACACCTAGACAGGCCAACTTAGTTACGCTCAGTAACACAGCACTGCAGCTGTTGAACAAACACGGACTCTCTCGGAGCGCGTCAAGGTCGGTTCCGGTCCACTTTTTCATGGAGCAGAAATCGGGTCTGAACAGAACCACTATCCGACTACGTTCTAACAGTAATATGCTTCTATGACCTGCTCTAACACGTAAAACACCACAACAGCAATCTTGTAGATGTTAAATTATAGCTTTCAGGCTTTTGACTCGGCGGTCAAACAAAGCCTTGTACAGGAGTCTGCGTGAGCTGGACCGAACCGGACCAGGACCCCCACAGACCACGGCTGACAAAACTTCACCTGAATGCTTCCAACAGCGTCTAACAGAGTTGAAACAATAAAAATCTCACAGCTTCAAATGATAAAAACATGCAGAATCTGCCTGCTTTGAACACTTCCAGCCAAAATCATTATCCTCAGAGTTTAAAACTTGGATCCTCTTATGCAAACATGACGTTACAGTTCATGACTGAGACCACAGATATCAATAAACTTTCAGAACCACGTACGAGGCCACCAGATGTAAGGGGTTATGAGGAGGTCAATATTAATACTGACCTCTTTACCTTAATTAATTTACTTATTCAGATTGAATAGTAAATTCACGGATTCTGTTCTTTTTCAGTTTACCCAATATCTCTGTGATCTTTATGATGGATAAATAAACAGAGCCATTAAGTGACAAACACGTTAACTTAGCTTGATATGTCAAAGAGACACTATCATTTATTTAAAATAAATCAACTAAATTAACACCATTACACTTGATTGACATGATTTCACTTTCTTTCAATTCAAAACGTCAGCACACTTAAATTCAACACAACAGACATAAATACTAGATGTTAACATATTTAGTCTGTGGGCTCTTCAACTTAAAAATAGTTTCCAGCTTAGATTGAGAGGGAAAGAATAGGAGGAAAGATTTAAGAAGAAATTATCATGAGCATGATACCAGAGTGACACTTCTCCTCCGACTTCTGCTAAAATCCAGGTACGTTTTGTAAACAGCTCTTTACCTTTTGACGACCGCCCGGTAAGAGGTGACCTTGTAGCCTTTCAGATGCACGGATCCTTGTGGGGACCAGTACGATACCTTCAAGCAAGGTTCTGGTTTACGTCTCCAACGTCTCCTGGTTTTGCTTGGTCATCAGAGAATATGTCAGCTTCAGGCCTCTGACTTCAAGATAAACTTATTCCAGGAAGGAATAGACAAAGTTCTTGATCTTACGCTTGTTCGAAGTAGACTCATAACAGCCTGTTATCAGTCCTTAGCTGAAGACGCCGGTCGTTAGCTCTTGACCACACGTGTCCAGCTCTTGGGAAAGTTCACATCTCTTGCAAGTTCCCAGCAACTCTGAAGCCTTTAGCAAAAGCTTAGACTTAAAAAGCAAGAACCAGAGAGGAGTTCACTTGCCTTATCAAACCCAAGGTTACAAGCAGCAGCAGAGAGAAATGTTTAGGAAAAAGATAGATAAAGCTGGAGCCCTGCTCATGAGACTGTCTCTGAGTTTCTAAACAAAACCGTCCGGTCTCTGTGACCCGAAGGCTTCACCTTTAAACACAGCAGTGAACACAGTTTAACTCTTACAGAATGACACAGCTTAAAAGCACACATCATGAAAATGACAAAAGTTATTCTTTTGATCACATTAGAATAAAATCAAAGATAGAAATAGTCTCTTTTGGTGACTATATTTATCAGATTATAGCTAAATGAATGATTTTGTAGTAAATGTCTTGCTTTACTGAGTGGTCAGTAAAGGTCATCACTGGACAGTTCGAAAACCCTAGTTTGACCCTAGGTAGGTCCATTACAAAAAGTTCAAAAAATATTTAACATACACATAAATGTAATTTTTTTTAGGTTGGTAAAATTGTGAGTGATGATATAGTAAAAACTTACTTATATCATTATACAGTATTATTTATTTAGCTATTTTCCAAAAATAACTTTTTTATTTATTATGCAAAAGTGGGTATTTTATTATTGTTGTGTAGAGCACCCAAAGTATTTTTACATTATTGTTGACAGAATGAAATTTGTAATTAGACATCTAAATGTTCTACTGTCTAAATTAAAATATGTGATTCGATTTCATTGGATCCTTCATGAATAGATTAGATCCCAGGATTTAATTTGCATTTATTAAATGAATGAATTAGAAAATTAACAGTACTTTTCATAAGGTTGAGTCTGACAACAAATAATTTTTATGAGTTTGTTTCGTCAAAGTAAAGTAACTTGTCAATATAAGCAATATAAGTTTTATTCTTCCTCAAATCATTTTATTTTATACTCTATCAATGGAAAACTTATTGATACACGATGCAGCTTTGAAAAAACGTGCGGGGAGCTTCATGTGGCTTCATTAGTACCAGCTAAGAGCATGTCCGATCACATTTCAGATATATCATTTTAAGACAGTAAATCGTCCAAAACTCTCATTAATAAAACCCTCCCAGAATAAAAAAACTTACTGATGTTACTTGATCGTGCAGACATCATTTAAAAATACATAACAAGCAACGTGTGTTTGCTTCCGATTTTCTGTCGGCTAATTTTTGTTAGCGTCAAACAAACAAAAATTATTGTTAGTTGTTGAATGTATTGAATCTATCGAAGGGTTATTATTCATCAAATACAGTTATTGGATACTAGATCAATGGAAAAGTGATTTAGACACGGCTTATATCATACACAGTAGTTAAGTGGGGTGAGCTAAATGTAGCTTTGCTGTTCTTGGGCTAAGCTAAAAGCTAGGCCTGATCGCGTTTGAGATTTATCATTTTAAGACAGTAAATCATTCAAAACTCTCATTAATAAACTCTCCCTGAATAAAAAAACATACTGATGTTACCTGATTGCGCAGACATCATTTAAAAATACTTTACTAGCAACATGTGTGCGCTACAGATTTTCTGTCGGCTAATTTTTTTTAGCATTGAACATAAAGAATCTGCCGTGATAATTGGCTTCATACACTCACAGTGTATAAAGTAAAACATCATGAACTCACGTTAAATATATAGTTCATCATCTAAAACACTACATACCACCGATTATGTTTACACAAAGACTTACTCTTTTCCTGGACCGTTTTCCGACGGTAGCTTTCCTGCGTTTTTTTGACGTGGTAGCTGTTGCACTTTCTTCTCTAGATTTTCTTTTAAAAATAGTAGGAATAGCATCCGGTTTTAAAAATCTTCTGAATCTTACTGGTAATCCAAAAGATTCTTGTATACCAGGTGATTCCTGAAAACAATCGGCAGTAAAATGGTCGCTACAGAGAAACAAATGTTTAGTAGGACACCATTGGTCCCTCGTTCTCTGTACTTGTCTTGTCCATTCTTGGCGAAGTTTCTCATCTTTTGGGAATTTGTGAATGCTCACTTGTTCGCTAGCGATATTAGAACACCCAAATGCGACACAACGTGATGGCATTTTTCAAGTTACAAAAAAAGAGGTGATCTTTCTGACAATGAATATGTATGGCAAGCAGTTACCACACCAGACAAAGACTGCCTTGCCTCATGTTACGTCACAGATGACGTATGCGGAAGTTCTCGGATTTCCAGTGACAAAACACAGCGCATAAATTACCATGACTTTAAATGAAATTTTAAAATATTTATAAGTTTGTTTGCAAAAACGAACATAGCTGAATGATATAAGATATATATGTTGTGACAGATTATGAAAATTTCCAACAGCATGTCAGTACAGCTTTAGTCCATCTCACTCCCAGGGTACATAACACCCTCACCGTAAGTTATTTTGTATGGGGGTGATGTGTATGTTAGGGGAAACATCACACATCCACCCATACAGAAAAAACAGGACCTTAGCGGTTAAAAATGTAGCGGTCACATCACCTAAATGGACTAAAAAACATCATTAAAACTAGTCCATCAAACCGCTAACAAATTCTACAGTCACACTCAAAAAGTTTTAAAACCAAAAAGGTGTCTTTGGTCTGGGTTTACCCTAAAAAGCTTTTTCTTAGCAACAGACCCCAAACAAATAACAACACCACAGTTAATGGTGCCAGTATGAGACTAGATGCTTTTCACGACAGCCAGGGGAAATCTGTCCTCCTCATTTTCTGCACTGGACAGCACTCCCGTGTCAGTTGCAACAGCTCTGTTCTCAGCCACACTGTAAACACAGCAGAGACAGTTAGACACAGAATCATTTACAACATGTTCAATATAAGGCTGCAGTATCTCACATCTCACAGACAGAAAAAATGCATTTTCTGCTGCACTTTTAGTCAATGGTCCCATTTCCTCCTTCACAACTCTTTCTTTGTTTTCTGCAGGAGCTACAAAAGAACACAACAGGTAGAATTGTTTCTTCTGGGTCCTCATCAGTTAAAGGTTCAGTATGCAGTTTCTGTAGAACTGCAGCAGTTAGAAATATTTTCAACAGGCAAAGCATTCTGATCCCTCCCCCTCAGAGCCATATGTGGCTCTGCCCCCTTGTGGTCTGTTGAATTTCAAATTCAAGCTCTGTTTTTATTGGCTGATTCAAATTCAAGCTCTGTTTTTATTGGCTGGTTACAAACTCTGTTTTTATTGGCTGGAAAATGGCGGGTCACCTTTTCTTTTTAGAAATGCTTATTTACCACCTGGAGAAGCAAGGGGACAATATTTTTTTTTTAATTTCAGAGATTACCTGGCTAACATCAGTCTGTCAGGAGGTAGTGACAGAGTGAAGAAATATGTTCATAAAAAAAGCTACATACTGCAGCTTTAAGGCTCACTGGGACTTCCTCTGCTTCAGAGCCAAATAAAAAAACATTCACACAGGTCAATGTTATTTTCCTTCAGCTTCTTTAGTTTTTTTATGTTCTCATCTGATTGGTTCGTTCAGTGTCAAATAACAATTAAAAAAACTATCACTCAAGTTGATGTCATCTTTCTCTTCTTCCAAGTTTTTCAAATCCCCATCTGACTTAACTGGGATTAAGTCAGATTCAAAAAACAAGAAGAGACTATCACCCAAATTGATGTCCTCGTCTTTCTTCTCCTCCGGTCGATGTTCTTGAGGCGTCACCTCCTGTCGACCTCCTGTCGAAGTGAGAGAGGCTCACCTACTTGAGTGTAAAGCTCTGGGACTGATGTTACCTTTGGGTGGGCGCACTGGAACATGAATGTTGCTTTTCCAGTTCAACACTGAGCCTCAACTCTGTTAACTCCCTCCTTAACCTCAGAGTTTCTTGTTCAAACTCTCTCTGCAGTTCTTGCTCCTGAAGACGTCTCTTCTCTTCCTGAGCGGCTTGAAGTCTTTGTCGTCCAAGCTGTCGTTCTTGTTCCTGCTCTTTGAAAAATAGTTCACACTCTTGTTTTTCTTTTAAAGAAGCTCGTTCCTGCTCAAGAATAAGCTTTTTCTCTTTCAATTGATCCAAGATCTGCTGTCTACTAAACGCAGCTCGTCTTTCAAGCTCAGCGTTAAACTTCCTAAGACACTCCTGAAAATCCATCTCCAAACGTCTTGCACACAGACCACAGGGAACTAAAACACAAATGTCCTACTGCGTTTGAACATACCACAAGCAACAGCAGCACATACAGCTGATAGCAATCAGTACTCAGCACAATCAGCACCAAAGAGAAGCTTTAGCCAGCTTCCAACTGCTGAAGACAAGTCCTTAACAAACATGAGGTGACAAAATGTTCACGTTTTTTGACAAGCCCCCAATAAATGAGAACAGCAGAACTGTTTATCCAACCAAGCACCATAGGTGCATCAGCTGTGCACTACACAGAACACACAAAAACATAGCTCAAGGCTATATGTGAAACTGCATATAACAAACACTGTGTTTTCAACAAACTCCACTAAACTGAATCTCAGCAAACTAAATTAGCTTGTTCATTCATATCCCGGACGAGCCCCCATTTTATATGTTACGACCCATAGGACCAAAACATATAAAGTGGACACTGGACACAGAAAATAATTTAAACAAAATTTTTATTGAACTAAAATTAAGCTACTCCAGGCTGGCAAGGTCCCCCTAGGCTTCTCCCACCAGGTCTGGAGCGTCCTCTTCTGGTTCAGCGTCCAAAGGGAGACTAAATAATAATAAAAAAGTTCAACAGAAAGGTGGACCGGTGAGTCTGGCCAAAATGAAAATAACGCCGCCCAAGCAAACCCAACCCTGTACAAGGCCGTCAAATTCCCTCAGGCGACAATCTACCTCACGAAAAAGTCCCTCTACAAAAACAGAAAGTGATAACAGGACTACCAACACTCACCTGGTCATCAAAGTACAAATTAATGAAAAATGAAAAAAGGTAACAATCTCTCACTGTTAAACTCAGCTGTCCTATAGACAGAAACAAAAAACCCAACTCTATAAGCTTCAAACTAAACCCCACTAGAGCCTCAGAGCTCCAGTCCTCTCCTCTCAGTTAAACTAGAGGTCAACTAAGCACTAACAGTGCTCACACCCATACACTCTGGGTTAAGCCAGAGTCCTCATGAGCTCACTAGCTCACCTACAAACACAGCTCTAATTAGCACCAGAACTGCCACATGAGCAATCCTTGCTCCACACGTGCTATGAGTCAGCACCATAATTTTAAGAGCCTTAGCTCAATCCAAACTCCACACGGGAGCTCAACACACGGTGGTCAGGGTGGGTAGAGGACATTCCTGAACACACACACATGCAGCACTACAGCTACCTTAATCAAACTTGATTTACCTTCAAAAGGATCTCAAGTTGTTCCAACAAGCCCCTGCTTGCGTCCACCAACCACAGCTGGCAATCTCAAACCTCCACACTCTTAAAACCAAAGCCTAAAGTTTTATAGGTAGGATCTGCAGTTTGGTAGCAGCTCTGCCTAATCAAGCCTGATTGGGACAAGCTGAGTAAAAAAAACGTGCTACAGCAAGCTGCTGGTGCTTTTAGCAGACTGTAGCCAACCTAAACAAAACAATGATGTTTTAAAACTCTATCTCACCCCCAGGGTACATAACAATTGTAAAAACAAACCTAAGTGCTCTCGTGCGTTTCCAGATGGTCCTAAGAACACGTCTGTGCTCATTGCATCATCAGTGGGTGCAGATGACGGCGACAACACCCTGATCTGCAGCAGCGACGCACACCCCCCTGGACTGAACTACAGCTGGTTTAGAATCGCTGATGGACAGATAAGGACAGTTGGACACCAGCTTGTGTTTGTCCCTGGTGATGGTGGTCAGTATTTATGCAGCGTCACCAACAAACATGGAAGTCAAAACTCGACTGTTTTCTTTTGGAAAATGAAACGTAAGTCTCTGAAAACACCTTCTACTGCTGACTAGGAAGCGTACTTTCATTGTACGTGTTACTTTGTCTAACATTATTATTTTAAAATGTCACATTTTGAAACTGATTGTAATACTTTACAAACATACTTGTACTCTTTGTGTTTTTCAGCTTCTTGGGCAACGTTTCCCAGAGACGCGTCTCTTATTGTTCTCGCAGTGCTACTAGTTGTGATTATTATTATAGCTGTTTTTAGGTAAGCTGCATAAACTGTATACTATTTGCACTGTATACCATGCAGTGGCAGTAAAATTAATATTGAGTGAAGAAAATTAATACTTAAAGACAACTATACTCGAGTTACTGACTGAGAACAGAGTGTAAATTACACCAAGCATCTTCAGATGCCACTGGAATGGCGATTCTTATCTGAAGCAGATTTATTTTGTGTCTGAACAGCAGAGATAAACCCCAGACATACTGTAGAAACCTATGGAAAGGTTTACAGAGCAGACATATTAAATAGTATTCTTTACAGATTGATTATTATATAAATATAATGTACAACTGATGGTGGAAGAAGTATGGCAGGCTTAAATTGTTTTTCTTCTCTCAGCAGCAAAATATTAAAAATGTGTCCTCTAAAGCGGCAGTGATAGTAAGATTGTTTTCTGATTTATTTCAGACTCAGCAGGAAGAGACCGTGGGCACAAACGACAGGATGTGAGGAGGAAGCGCAGGTGGTCTTGTTCTATTTCATTTCTCTTTACCACAAACTGGTGCGTCAGTTAAATAAAACTAACAACAAGTCAAACACTAGTCGAGTCACACAGAGACGGTTTTATTGTGTAGTCGGGGGTTAAATGAGCTCTTTATTAATTAATGGTGAAATAATTAATCGTGACTGAACTCAGAATGAAGACCAGCTCGTGTCTGATGGTGGACGGCCACAAGGTGACGGCTCCAGAGGTGAACGAGATGCAGCAGAAGTCAAATATGCAACTGTCATCTTCCACAACAAAACAAAGCCAACAATGTGAGAACTGAATGATTTTTATTTTTATTAATCAGCTATTCTGATTTTTACTTTGGAGATTCAAAGACAATTTGCTTAACTTGCAGGGAGCAGCAGGACTCAGGAAATGAAGTTGTGATTTATAGCTCATTGCGCAGGTAATATTCAATAAACACTTTTATATTTCAGTCAGAAATGTTTGATTTTTGCCTAAATTACTGTTGTTTTTCTTGTTTTTCAGGACTCAACAGTTTGAATCATTTATTGAACCCTCATGATTTGGCTGCCGGTGCTACAACATTTACAGACACACACACTGTTGAACTCTTAAAAGCCAACTATTTGATAGGGACAGACACACATCGACATAGACAAACTGAGTAAAACAGCAGTCCCATGTTTGCATCATAGTGCAATAGCAACAAGCTAATTCGCATCCCGTTGTCTTTACTAATACTTCAAAAATACAAACACGTTCAATTAAAGTATGAACAATAAAAGAGAAAAACATCAAATGAGAGTGTCTATTAGACGAAAAAAAACTGGAGATAAAGCTTGTTTATATGAATCCTGCTCATCTTGAAATTTACCTGATGATCGGATTCTATCTGATCTAAATTCAGGATTCTGACAAATCTTTAATTCAATTTAATTCAGTTTATTTAGTCACAACAGAAGTCCTCTCAGGGCACTGAACAGAAATGTTCACGTACATAAAAAGTAAGTTAAAAACACAATTTATCTGAGGAGCAGACTGCTTTGACTTTAACTTCATCGCAGACTCTCATCTTGATCATGAGGAAGAAACCTTTAACAGAACCAGACTCAGGACAAGAGGCAATCTGCTTCAACCAGCTGGGTGTGAGAAGAACAGGAAGTAGGAACAGATACACAATGGCAGGTCAAGAATCACATGTTGAGAGATAGAAATAGTATCAAATGAAAACTATTCAATTTTAACAATTCATTTAAGGTAATAAGATTAATTTGTCCTAGTAGTATAAACATATGGCAGCATAACAAGTCAACCCTAACTATAGGATTTATCAAAAAGGAAAGTCTTAAGCCCAGTCTTAAAACTGGACAATGTGTCAGCCTCACGGACAGAATCTGGAAGTTGATTCCACAAGAGAGGAGCCTGATAACTGAAGCTGCCTCCCATTCTGCTTTTGGAAACTCTAGGAGAGTAAGCCTGAGGTCTGAGAACAAAGCACTCTGTTAGGAAAATATTGAACAATAAGATCTGTAATATAAGATTGAGCTAGGTTGTCGAGAGCTTTGTAGGTTAGAAGTAAGATTTTGAATTAAGTTCTGGATTTGACAGGGAGCCAGTGGAGAGAAGCTAAAACTGGAGATATGATCTCTCCTACCAACTCCAGATAAGACTCTGGCAGCAGCATTTTGGATCAGCTGAAGACTTTTTAAAGAAGTATTTGGACACCCAGATAACAAAACATTGCAATAGTCCAGTCTAGACATAACAAATGCATGAACCAGTTTTTCTACATCATTTTTAGACAAGATGTTTCTAATTTTAGCAATACGCAGGTGGAAGAAGGCAGTTCTAGTAACGCTTTTAATGTGGGGGATAAAAGACATGTCCTGATCAAAAATAACACCAAGATTTGCAACATTAGAGCTGGGGGCCAGATTAATGCCATCCAAGAAGGGCAAAAGACTGAAACTTAATTCCTAAGATGCTCAGGTCCAAAAACCAAAAAAACCCACCTGCCACCGTAGGCAGGGAAGATAATACAGTATTAATATTTTTGCCCATGTCTGTGAGTGTGTGTCCATTGGTCTGGAGCTTTAGCAAAATATTTATGAACCAGAGAACAGATTTTTTCTAACTCCCAAAAAGTAATCACTGGACGTCAACAAAAGATTAATTTTTGACGTCCATCCACAGTCAAAATGGCTGCCACAGCTAAGCAGCCTGAAGAAACACAGACAAGACATTCACTGCTTGTCTGTGAGCAAAACACCACAAACCACGTTGCAGAATTTTATGAAACTCTCAGAAAGTAATCCTTCAAAGGGCATTGTGGGAGACGGGCAATATGACTTTAATTCCGGATACTTTTGTTGGTGGCAGAAGTACATGAACGTTTAGAATATACAAGTAAAATGAAGGAGAAACTAAGATAGTTTCCATTAGTTTAATGAACTGGAGTGGGAGGAGGTGACATTCATTCAACCTTTATTTAGTCAGGTAAATCTTTTGAACCTCATGGGCTCATTTACGAAAGCGACCTGCTAAAACTAAAGAACAATGAACAGCAGTGATAGAATTTCATTAAACAATAAAAAACAAACAATAAACAATAGAAAACAAAAAGAGAGAAAAAAAAAGAATTTTTTTTTTTTTTTTAAAGGGGACCACACATGCAAAATTCACTTTTTAATGTTTTTTTACTAAACTTTGGGTATTTACTTCATAAAAAAACAGTCCTTGTGCCAAAAAAATGCACCCAGTGGTTTATTTACTCTAAGTAGATTTATTTATTTTTGATAAATACACCAGGATTCACACTTCCTGCATTTATTGACGTCACAAGCCGCCAGCCAATCAGATCAAACCTGAGTCCAGCCCCTCACCTAGCAACCCCTGGTTAGGCTCAACCCACTTCTGTATTAAACACATGACTGTTGTTTTTCATGATTTCATCTCATCTTTTGTTTATATGTTCTTAATTTCATGTGTACAGCACTTTGTTGCAGCTGTGTTTTTTTAAATGGCTTTATAAATAAAGTATAATTGTTATTTTTATGTTTTAGTTCAATTTTTAGTGTATTTGCGATCGCTGCCAACGCGCAGCCGGCAAAAATTAAACGAGCGGACCACAGGCGGAAGGACCGGGTTCGACGGGACCCTCTTCCGGCGCGATGGAGCGGAGCTTCAACTGTACAGCCTTGCAGCAGCCTCGCAGCAGGCTCGCAGCAAGAGGACCTTCTCCTTACAGATTAATTTACGGGAGACACTTGGTGAACTTTGTGTTGTCTTCACTGGAACAGCGATAACTCCCAAAATCTCATCGCGTGCAACGAGCGGAGCTGGCGAAAACCGGAAGAGGAACAAGCTAACATTAGCTTCGGATTCGGGTGGTCTAATGCTAAAAGGAGCAGCAAACTGCGGCGCGCTCAGACGGGTTTCGGTAAGTTATCTTAAGCTAACACTAACAGTAAGTCAAATGAGTAATAAAAAAAGAGCTAATTTTAAAACAACAACACATTACAGATACTGGCTGTTACAGAGGGCGTGAACAGATCGTTGAAGGGCGTGGACTTCAAGAAACCGGTCGTTCAAAACGAAAGTTAAAAATGGCAGAATTAAAAAGGGTATAATTGATTATCTAATAATTATTTTGTGCATTAAATTGAAGGAATAGGGTCTGGATATCCCACAGAAATACCATAAAAATTTAAAAAATACATCTGAGGTCCCCTTTAACAAAGTATCAAAAAACTAGCAAAACATTATAAGGTAGACGTATAAAATCAAACATGTTTTATTCAACATTCATTTGACATGTTTTATTCAAAAGTACAGAAATGGTTTAAAATGCTCATGGACAAGGGACTTCTGAGCACCTCGGTAAAAGAGTTGCTGGAAAAGTTTAGAAAATCAAACCCGAAAAGTTCAAACTTACACAAACAGCGTGCCATTCTTTAACATTTGTAAACCACGGAGGAAGTAGTGTCATGCTTTGCCCTTCAACTAGGTCAGTAAGCACCACTGTGAAATGTATCGAGCAGAAAGTGTCTTGTGGCCTCTACCATATAAACCACAGCTCTTTGACGCCATCGCTCACATTAAAAAAACATTGTTTTATGTTCAAAGTCGGTTTCGTGCCACTCAAGCTCACATTGAACCTGTAATCTGAGTGAAGTGGGTCAAAGTTTCAGACTNTGCAGCCTCCATGCCACACGTTGATGCTGGAGCACAGGATCTGTTGGAGTCAGTCTCCCCACAATCACAGACATTTACACCTCCAGATGCAGGAAAAGAGCCACCTGCATCATGAAAGACCTCACTCATCCAGCACACTCACTCTTTGCCCCACTCCCCTCAGGACGGAGGTTGAGGAGCATCAAGTGTAGAACCACTAGACTGAGGAACAGCTTCTACCCTGAGGCTGTTAGACTCATGAATAAATAAAAATAAAATAAAAAAATAAACACTGCAAAATATCACATCATACTGATGCTGATCTGTTTTCTTGTTGCTGTATTCATCTGTGTTCATCTGTGACCATCTGCTCATGCAGACTCATGTTCGTGCTGCTGTTTATTCCCACTATATTAAGCTTAGTGTATTACTAGTTGATGCGTTTCTTAGTTAGTTCTAGATGTTATTACTGTTTTTCTCTTTCATTTGTTGTTGGATGTAACTGGGACCTCGTGTACATAATCTCGTTTTCATCTCATGTACCACATGCGGTGCAAATGACAATAAAGACTCTCTGACTCTGACTCTGACTCTGAATTTGTCCTCTAGTAGTATAAACTTATGGCAGTAACAAGTCAACCCTAATTATAGGATTTATCAAAAAGGAAAGTTTTAAACCCAGTCTTAAAACTGGACAATGTGTCAGCCTCATGGACAGAAACTGGAAGTTGTTTCCACAAAAGAGGAGCCTGATAACTGAAGCTGCCTCCCATTCTGCTTTTGGAAACTCTAGGAACCACGAGTAAGCCTGCAGTCTGAGAGCGAAGTGCTCTATTAGGAAAATATTGAACAATACGATCTGTAATATAAGTTGTAGCTAGGTTGTTGAGAGCTTTGTAGGTTAGAAGTAAGATTTTGAATTTAATTCTGGACTTGACAGGGAGCCAGTCGAGAGAAGCTAAAACTGGAGAGATATGATCTCTCCTACCAACTCCAGATAAGACTCTGGCAGCAGCATTTTGAATCAACGGAATACTTTTTAAAGAAGTATTTGGACACCCAGATAACAAACCATTGCACAAGTCCAGTCTAGACATGATGAATGAATGAACCAGTTTTTCTGCATCATTTTTAGACAAGATGTTTCTAATTTTAGCGATAGCACGCAGGTAGAAGAAGGCAGTTCTAGTAACGCTTTTAATGTGGGGGATAAAAGACATGTCCTGATCAAAAATAACACCAAGATTTGTAACATTAGAGCTGGGGGCCAGATTAGTGCCATGTAAGAAGGGCAAAAGACTGAAACTTAATTCCTAAGATGCTCAGGTCCAAAAACCAAATCCTCCACCTGCCACCAAGATCATATTTTTGCCCATGTCTGTGAGTGTGTGTCCATTGGTCTGGAGCTTTAGCAAAATATTTTATGAACCAGAGAACAGTTTTTTTTTTACTCCCAAAAAGTAATCACTGGACATCAACAAAAGATTAATTTTTGACGTCCATCCACAGTCAAAATGGCTGCCACAGCTAAGTAGCCTGAAGAAACACAGACAAGACATTCACTGCTTGTCTGTGAGCAAAACACCACAAACCACATGGCAGAATTTCATGAAACTCTCAGAAAGTAATCCTTCAAAGGGCATTGTGGGAGACGGGCAATATGACTTTAATTCCGGATACTTTTGTTGGTGGCAGAAGTACATGAACGTTTAGAATATACAAGTAAAATGAAGGAGAAACTAAGTTATTTTCCATTAGTTTAATGAACTGGAGTGGGAGGAGGTGCCACGTTTTATTCAAAAGTACAGAAATGGTTTAAAATGCTCATGGACAAGGGACTGCACCTCGGTAAAAGAGTTGTTGGAAAAGTTTAGAAAATCAAACCTGAAAAGTTCAAACTTACACAAACAGCGTGCCATTCTTTAACATTTGTAAACCACGGAGGAAGTAGTACAGTATCATGCTTTGCCCTTCAACTAGGTCAGTAAGCACCACTGTGAAATGTATCGAGCAGAAAGTGTCTTGTGGCCTCCATCATATAAACCACAGCTCTTTGACGCGATCGCTCACATAAAAAAAAACATTGTTTTATGTTCAAAGTCGGTTTCGTGCCACTCAAGCTCACATTGAACCTGTAATCTGAGTGAAGTGGGTCAAAGTTTCAGGATTGTAATATCTAGAGTGATGACTGGAGACAAGATACTGCAATTCTTTTGCTGCCTGATTAGAAACTTGTAGATGACACGCAACATGTCTGCTGCGCATCTGACATGGATATGGATACTACTTCTTCTTGGTGGTAAGTACCGGTAAAGCCTTTTCATGGTGTTTTCAAGCTTCCATCTAAATGAAGTCCTGTTTGATTTGTTTCAGGTGTGCTCAGCAGCCGCTGGAGTGTGAACTATCCGCACCAGAACATATATGCCGTCAGAGGATCCTCCGTTTTTATTCCTTGTTTATTTTCCTATCCTGAAGGCGAGACTGTACAGAGTGTAAAGTGGGGTCATGAAAGGAATGATATTTACTCCGGTCCTTTCATTTATGACAGCCACTTAAACAACAATACATCCTCAAGATTCCAGTACGTTGGAGACAAAAATCACAACTGTTCATTTAAAATACTCAATGTTCAGTCCAGCGATACAGGAAAATACTTGTTCAGATTTATAACAAACTCTACAAAAGGCAAGTTTACCGGATTAAAAGGTGCAACAACGCTACAAATTGTTGGTAAGTTTTTTCTTCTTCTCGTGAACGGTTGTGAAACCTCGCTTTGAAAGTCTTGAAACTTCAGCTGCACTTTGATCTTCCAGACCTGAACATTCGCACGACAAATGGAGATAAAACAGTAAAGGAAGGCGACGCGATGAATCTTACCTGCGTTTACAGCTGCGATGGGGAACGTCCATCAGAAATCACCTGGCTCAAGAACGGGGCAGCCATACATGAGGGACGGATTCTTCATTTAAGAGACGTGTCTTCCATAAATTCAGGGAGTTACGTTTGTTCTCTAAAAGGACACACAGGAACAACCTCAGGAGTCAAACACATTGATGTTGAATGTGAGTACTACGTTTAATTACAATGTAAAAAAAAAAGTGAATGGTAGCAATACCCATACCAATAACCATACCCACATACCAATACCTATACACATCTACCGTACTCACTACAGACTCATGTTCGGGCTGTTGTTTAATATACTGTATTATTTTACATTATTAGTGTTTAGCACATACATTATCTTAGATCTTTTAGCGTATCATTTAGTGTTCGTTTAGTGTTTATCTTAGGGTATATCTTAGATCCTTGTATAAAGTTTCTTTTTATACTGTATATTTTTTCTACTTTTGGGTGTAACTGGGACCTTGAGTACACAATTTCGTTCCATCTCATGTACCACATGTGATGGGAATGACCATAAAGATACATGAACTGAAACAATAGTTAAAAACAACTAAAATAGCACTGTGGTGTCCTGAAGCATTCCTTTTGTTAGAGGATAATTTATTTAGTTAAATGTTCATGCACAAAAATTCAATATGAGATTCATCAACGTATATATATTTTAAATTTTTATTTTTTATAGTCGGCCCAAAGAACACATCAGTTTCCGTCACTCCATCAGAGATAAACCCTGGAGGAAACATCACCCTGACCTGCAGCAGCCTTGCAAACCCCCCAGTGAAGAATTATACCTGGTTTCACATGTACGAGAATAATATTACTGCTGTTGCAGACAAGCTGGAATATTTTATTGTGGAAGTTCATCCAAGGGATTATGGACGGTACTTCTGCACTGCTGCCAACAAACACGGGAGTCAGAATTCCTCTGTTGTCACGCTAACGGTCAAAGGTAAATACATTTTTACAGTAATTAAATCCTGATTCTCAGTGGGTGAAACATTTTAGTGATTCCTTGTCCTTTAGATGTCAAGTTTATGCCATAGATCTACTTTTTCTCCTACCAATGAGCGGTTTGATTGATAACAAATGTTTGATTTTTGTTTATAAATTTTCATTTGAATTGATAAATCTTTAAAAAACATATTCAATTTAACTTAATCGAGTATGGCATCCAAGTTCCCTTTCAGTCGGGTTACTACGGTACAACAAGACGTATGGGAATTGCGTCCCCGCGCGTTCACCTGTGAAGACTCTTTCAACACGCCTGTCAAGGCCAATGAGATTGCTGCATGAGCAGGAGGCTCCTCCCTCCTGCTATAAAGCATGCAGCACGCCTCATTTCTGTCATCTATTTGCACTTCACCTTGCTTCACCTTGACCAACGTGGACCTTATACTGGCAGAACTGGACTGCCCAACTGGAGGTGAGCTAGCTCCCTACCCAGGGCGTCACTACAAGGTATTTGTGAAAAACTGCTTAGTTTAGCTTGCTAACTAACCTTTCTTGCGTTTAGCCCAGCTAACGTTCGAGTTTTCGGTCGCTGTTTCGCTAACATGTTTAGCCAAACCAACGACGAGGTTCTTCCCACAGCTTGCTAACTAAGTTTGTCTCATGTTTAGCCGAGCTAACTTTCGAGTCGCTGTCGCTGTTTCGACGGCCTGTTTAGCCCTGCTAACAGGCCTACCAGTACCTCCCGGCAGTGCTGGGCAGCGCTAATCCAAAAATTAGTTCCGCAATTTCTAAAGCACTTATTGATTTATTTAGGTCCGCAATTTGAAAAGCCCTTATGTATTAGCAATGCTAGCGGACGCTAATGCTAACACGCAAACTGCCATTTTGAAGAGGGCATATGGCGAAATACTTTTTTTAATCCAGCAGATTTGACCATTTGAACATATAGCACAAGGTTTTTCTGAGCTTAACCGGTTCAAATGGTCAAATCTGCTGGATTAAAAAAAATTCGCCATGTGCCCTCTTCAAAATGGCGGCCGGCAAATGGCGAAATACTTTTTTTAATCCACCAGATTTGACCATTTGAACCGGTTAAGCTCAGAAAAACCTTGTGCTATAAAGTCAGCTAAGAAATATATTTTTCTCAGCAAAGAAATAATTGTTTTTACCGTGTTTTCATGGAAAGTCCTTATCTTCTGTGGCCGTCGCGGCCGCCATTTTGAAGAGGGCATATGGCAAAATACTTTTTAAAATCCAGACGCGTCGCGTAGGCCGCTGAGAAACATCCATAAGTTCACCCTCCATGTTAAAAACTCTTCGTCTGACTCTTCGAAAACAAGCAATAAGGCTGCAGAGTAACACACTGGCTGCTAACTGAGAGCGCTCGCTCTAGCAAAGAGACTGTGAGGGGACGCTTTTTTGTCACGGACCACATCCGGCGCTGACAGGATATGGTCTGTTAGCAGTCGTCCGGGCCTGTAAATACGTTTTTTTCGTTTTTACTGATAGATAATTAGTTATTATCGGTACTGCATTTTAAATAAAAATAGCGCAAATCCGCTTATGAATTATAAAAGTTAATCAAACCGCTGTTACGCTGACAAAAACGTTAGGTCCGCTGTAAGCACTTTGAGATTTTCATTAATGAAAAGTACGTTATAAATTGAATTCATTATTGTTATTATTATTATAAGCGGATTAGCGCATTAGCGCTCCCAAGCGGTCGGGGCCCACCACTGCCTCCCGGTTTAGCCCTGCTAACAAGGAGGTTCTTCGACCAGCATAGTCGGATTTCAGACGTTCCGCCCAGCTAACGTGCCAATTGCTGTTGCTGTTTCGACGACCTGTTTAGCCCTGCTAACTGACCCACGAGTATCTCCCTGTTTAGCCCTGCTAACGAGGAGGTTCGAACAGCACAGTCGAAGAGGAGGATTTTCTGCTTTACCTGTTTAGCCTTGCTAACAGGTAATTTTCTATGCCCACGAAGATAGCGAACTACTGTCCGAGGCTCTAAGACAGACGACAGAGCTGGAGTCTGATGAAATGAAGGACATCGTGATGCTGAGAGCTTATCCACCCACTGGGCTAAAGGAAAGCTCTCAGACGTTAACCACGTCGGAGTTCAAGAAACCCCGATTGAATGGACAAGGGCGAGCAGATTAGAGCTAACAAAACGAGAGTCAAGTATGACGTGCAGGACTTGCTACTGTCGGACGAGATCTCTTTTAACGACCTCTGGCGACACCTCTGACGACGAAGCGGAGCAAGGCGTCGAAGAGGAAGCAGAAGGACTTTTCACAAGAAGCTGTAACGGTGCCTGTCGAAGCAGACGGCCCCACTCCAGCTCTGTTTGACTTCTGCCACAGGGCGGCCGAGTCTCTCAAAGTGCCGTGGCCTGCACCCCTACCACAACAACAACAGTCAAGGTTGGCAGGAAACTATTTCCTCCTGAAGCAACAAACCTCGGTGAGGCACAACATGCCGATGTTCCCAGATTTTTTAGCTGAGCTCACGCGGTCATGGTCGGCACCCAGAGCACTGCTGTCCCTCCCACTCTACCAGTTCCTGGACTTGGAGAACATGTAGCCAGCAGGTCTGTCTCCCCCTCCATGGATGAATCGCTGGTAGCTCACCTGGTGCCCAAAACTTCAGCCACCAAACCCACGCTACCCAGCAAACAATGTCGTTTTTCAGTAGTGCAGCTGGAAAAGATCTACCACGCACAGTGCCTTGTGGCTCGCACGCTCAACACGGCCTCGATGCTGCAGGCGTACCAGGCAGAAAAGCTGTAGGAACTGCAGGAGGCCACCAACTCAAAGAAAAAGACGGGAACATCACAACGTTGGACGTCACAACATGTGACGCACCCAGGCTGTTCTTTCTGCACAGGAGAAATGAACGTGCCCCTGCTGTCAGCATGAGGTCTAACTCTCTGCTTATGCATTTCCGGGGCGTGATGGTATGTTCCCATATGTCATGTTGCACCATAGTGACCCGACTGAAAGGGAACTGGAGGTTATGCACCATGACCAATGTTCCCTGAAGGAAGGGAACAAGATGCAACACAAGTGGGCCCCTTCAATGCTTTAACAAAAGCTCGGCGAAGTGCTTGCAGATGACGGAAATGAGGCATGCTGCATTCTTTATAGTAGGAAGGAGGAGCCTCCTGCTCATGCAGCAATCTCATTTGCCTTGACAGGCGTGTTGAAAGAGTCTTCACAGGTGTATGTGCGGGGGCGCAATTCCCATATGTCATGTTGCACCTGGTTCCCCTCCTTCAGGGAACATTGGTTATGGTGCATAACCTCCAGTTATTATGACTTTAGTGATAAATTAAAGAAATTACTATTGTAACCCTATGTTTCTTTTAAATTATATTAACAAAACAGGCTTCATTAGAACAGAGCAGTTATATTGCATTTAAATGTACACATTTAACATCTTAACATGTTTAAAGATGCAAATGAAATTACAGTTTTGTTGTTTGAATTGACATTTTAAAAAATTAATTCATAGATGCACTGATTGAACTAATTTGAAACTCTGCCCCCCCCCTCCCCATTTTCTCTCCAGAGGTTACGTCAACATTTAAGAAAAATATACTCATCCTTATTGTTTTTGTCACAACACTTCTGTCAGCGAGCATTTTACTGTCCATCCGAAGGCAAGCAGTACTCAGACAATAAAACGTTAATGCACCGCTCACATAAATTATGTTAAAAAGCTCGTTTATCTGTTTTAGATTCTACAAGAAAAAGTCCAAACCACCTGAAACTAACTGTGAGGTGGACACACAGGTACGACTATAAATACTGCCTAAACCATGTATATTCTTTATTAATATAGAGAAAGACGCTCCATACTTTGAGACTGAGCTGATTTTTTTTAAGGAAAAAAGCAAACAAACTCCATATTATCTTGTAAACTGGCCTACAAATAAAATGTTTTTGTTCCTCAGGATCTACTGAGATGATTCTTTAATCATGTTCTGTTTCTGATTAGAATCACATCTACATGAACTGGATGAGCAAAGACCAAACACATGAGGAACAACATGATGAACTCATTTATGCATCTGTTATCAAGAGAAAACCTGACATGTGGGATATTTTTTTCAAAGCTTTTAACTAGTTTTCATTTAAGCTGCATCAGTCTCATCAACTGCATCCCCTGCAGGGTGAAGAAGATGGACTCGCCTGGTGATGATATGATGAATGTGTGATTTACAGCAAGGTCTGCAGGTAAAGTTCAGTGAGCGTCCGTTTTATTAATAATTCTTTGCTTAAGGCAGCTTTAGAGCAAAAACGTTAAAAAAAAAAAATCTTTTTCAGAAATTAGCTGCTGATCCCGCCATGAGGCAGCTTCAGTCTGAGTGATGGCTGCTCGCTCTAAAGCTTTTAAAAGGATCCTTCTTTAAATTCAAACCTTAAACTTTATATGGCGTTATATGACAAGGCTCAATGAGGCTAACCTGTATAAATAAATATGTGCTGTAAAATGCTTCACTAATTTGTAACAGCAGACTGTAAGAAACAGTATTAACCCATAAAGGTTGAGTGTTGAACAACAAAATAATCTCTGTATACTCAAGAATATTTAAGCTTCATGTTGGGGAAGGAACAACAGTGTTTTATACTGAAACTGGTTTTTTTGCCTTTTGCACCTCAGAGCTTCCTAGTCCCAGATGATTTTTTATGCATTAAAAAAAAAAAAAAAAACAATATTAATTAGAGCCTGAAAAACAGTTCATTGAATCTACTTGGATGTCTACAATTATAAAATTGGACAGCAGAAGAAAAAACAAAAAACACAAAAGAGACAAGGTTGTTGCGTGTTTGCTCAGGGTGAAACATGCCCGTGACAAATTGTGAAATAAACTTTAATCTTTGTTTTCACTTATATTCTGCATATTATTTTCCTGTGTAACTTTATTTGTTTTCTAAAAACAGCCTCACTTGCAGATTACAGTAATGGCAAAACCATTTCTGATTAATTAATTGTTTCTACACAAATGTGTAAAAACTGAACTCTGGAAATCTTTGAACACCAAACAGTATGTGCTTTTTAACATCTCACATGTTAAGATTTATATTTACATTCTACAATAAACCTTTGCATCACATGACTCTTGTTTTATTTCTTCTATAGTGAGAGACGAGTTTCTTTATAAAGCTCTGTATGTCTGCCTTAAAGACTGAAAGTGGATTTATCTTGTTGAAACACCAATCCTGGGTGTTACTGGAAGATAACCAGGACTTTAACAATGTACTGTACATGACATGTATTGCCACACACAGAACTAAATCTGGGCCCATTCTGCCCTCTGCTGAAGATTTAGGACCAGCACACGAGTTCTCAACTACTGAGTCGTTTGCTTTGTCATGAGAAATCTGAAGAGGACAGCCACAAAGAGGCTCAACTACAAAATAAAAAGTCTTCCAATAGGGCTGGCCAGACAATTTGTATAAAAATAAACACCCTAAATTTGAGCTTTACTAAGAAATTGTAGAAAAAAATTAAAATTAAAACATTATTGTTTTAATTAGCTTTGCAACGTACCTGTTTTGTTGCCTGTTCTTGTCAATTTGCAGTTATTTCACAGCTGAAGTCCATATATATATTTTTTCATATATATATATGAAGGCTTATACATTTTTGTTATATTTTTACTGCTGTTAATTTCATAGTTTTACCATTAGTGCGTGTTACGGTTTCTGTAATTTTTAAAATCTTCTGCCTCTGTGAGTATCATAATGCTGTGAAACAGGCCAAGTCACAGTACCTCTCCAACTTAATCTCCACCAGCTCCAACCGGCCGAGGACGCTTTTCAGCACACTCCAGTCTGTCATCAATCCATCTGTCAATGTTCTGAAAACTGCCACACAGTCTACCTGCGATGACTTTCAGAGCTATTTTGTCAACAAAATAGACTCTATCAGACAGAACATTGTCAGTTCATCCAACACCATCCTGTCATGTACCTCTACAATAACCACTGCTGTTTTTGACCAGTTTGATCTCGTCTCACTGCCTCAACTCACCAAGGTGGTTCAGCAGATGAAACCAACAAACTGTTCTCTGGACATCATTCCCTCTAAAATGTTCAAACAATGCTTTGATGTAATTGGTCCTTGTGTTTTGTCATTTATCAACAGCTGTCTAACTTCAGGTTTTGTGCCATCTGCTTTCAAACATGCTGTGGTCAGGCCTCTTCTAAAAAAACCAGGCCTAGATCCTACAGCTCTCTCTAATTTCAGGCCAGTTTCCCATCTGTCATTTCTATCAAAGGTCCTAGAAAAGATTGTTTTTATTCAACTTCAATCTTTTCTAGAACTCAACAACCTGTTTGAAAAATTTCAGTCAGGTTTTCGAGCTCGTCACAGTACTGAATCTGCACTGCTCAAAGTACAGAATGACATTCTTCTGTCCCTGGATGCAAAAAACCCTGCTCTGCTGGTGATGTTAGACCTCTCAGCAGCTTTTGACACCGTCGACCATCAGGTACTAATCAACCGCTTGTCTCAGCAGGTTGGCCTCCAGGGAGCTGTGCTTGAGTGGTTCAAATCTTACCTGTCTGGGAGAACTTTTTCTGTCATGATAGGCGATCTGTCCTCCTCTTCATCAACCCCTCTGACCTCTGGCGTACCACAGGGATCTATTCTAGGGCCAGTCCTCTTCTCTCTTTACATGCTGCCATTAGGATCAATCATTGCACGACATAACCTGTCTTTTCACATGTATGCAGACGATTTACAAATCTATCTGCCAGTCACTCCCAACCCCTCACTCAGTTCAAACACTCTTGTCAACTGCTTAAATGACATTAAGCACTGGCTCTCTCAAAACTTCCTCCACCTAAACACAGATAAAACTGAATGCATTTTGTTTGGTGCACCTGATGACACCAGCAACATCCTTCCCAGTCCCAGTGTTGGTTTTCCCCTCCCCCACTTCAACTCGGTGGTCAGAAATCTTGGAGTGCAGCTTGACTCCAATTTAAAGTTTGATAAACAGATCAGTTCTGTTGTCAAGACCAGCTTCTTTCAGCTCCGTCTGCTCTCCAAAGTCAAGTCATTTCTTAGTCGTGGTGATCTGGAGAAGGCCATCCATGCCTTTGTGACCTCCAGACTTGATTATTGTAATGCTTTGTATCTTGGCATTAATCAATCCTCCATCTCCCGTTTACAGCTTGTACAGAACTCTGCCGCGCGCTTTTTGACCAACACACGAAAATATGAACACATCACTCCTGTCCTGTCCTCTCTACACTGGCTCCCAGTTCAGTTCAGGATACAGTTCAAGTTGCTGCTGTTTGTTTTCAAAGCTCTGAATGGACTTGCTCCCCTCTACATCTCAGAACTTCTGAAAGTCCATCAGCCTGGCAGGGACTTACGATCTGCCAGTCAACACCTGCTGGAGGTGCCTCGCTCGAGGTACAAACAATGGGGAGACCGGTCATTTTCTGTCGCCGGCCCAAAAGCCTGGAACAGCCTCCCCCTTGAGCTGCGTGCCACCTCCGATCCGACTCTGTTCAAAACCAAATTGAAGACCCACTTGTTCAAAAAAGCTTTCAGTGTGTAACTTTTATTATTTTGTATTTTAGTATGTAGCATCTTTATTTCAATTGCATTTTTATTTCCACTTGTTCAAAAAAGCTTTCTGTATGTTGTAGGAGGTGGTGAAGAGACGACACAGGAGACGGGATGCAGGTCTTCACTTTATTCACTCCTACTTTAACTGGCGGGAAAACCACCCAACTCCGCCTTATATACCCACATAACATCCGGTCCTCTGGACCTTTCACAATAAAAGCATCCTTAACACATTCGGTCCACTGGGTGTGAGTAGAGCCCCCTAGTGGTCCACCACACACGCCCCCCCAGAACACCCAGTAAGGTCCATCACTAGTCCCGCATTTTAGGTTTGATTAAACGCCCAGAACGGCTGAACCTGGGCCCTGCAGAACCAGTTTGATGGAGCGGGGGGTGACGATGAGGGGCTGCAGAAGATTCGGGCTCCAATGGTTGTTGAGAGTCTCTGGAAGGAGGGCAGCAATCCGTTAGCAACGTGGATGGAGGTCTGCCCCTGCGAGGAGCCTGGGCCGTAACAACCTGATCATCTGACACAACATGAGCCGGTTTAAGCCTATCAATACAGACAGTCTCAGTACGACCCCCTAAATCTAAAAGGAAATGTTTTGGGCCTGGCTGAAGAACCCGAAACGGTCCATCATACACAGGCTGTAGTGGTGTCCTGTGTGCATTGTGTTTGACAAAAACAAATTTAGAGGACTCCAGACTCTTAGGGACAAATGACTGAGGTAAACAATGGTGTACCGGGCCAGGGACACGAACGGAGTCCTCCTGAGACGAAAAATGTTGCAACGGCGGAGCGAACTGTGGTGAGGGTACCTCAGGTAAAAACTCACCGGGGACGCGCACAGGTTGACCGTAAACCAGTTCAGCCGGGGAAGAGCTCAGGTCCTCTTTGGTTGCGGTACGTAAACCTAACAAAACCCAGGGAAGACGGTCAATCCAGTTGTCACCGGTCAATGCAGCGCGCAGTGCAGCTTTCAATGACCTGTGAAACCGTTCACACAAACCATTAGCTTGAGGGTTGTAAGCTGTGGTCCTGTGAACGTTCGTCCCCAGGCCCTTGGCCATGGTAGACCAAAGCTCAGAAACAAACTGCGGGCCCCTGTCTGATGTAATGTCTGAAGGGGGGCCAAAACGTGCAACCCAGGTAGACAAAAATGCCCGGGCCACCACTGCAGCCGTTGTGGATGTCAGAGGAACCACCTCAGGCCACCTGGTGGTCCGATCTATCATAGTCAGCAGATGAGTAAAACCTTGTGATGGAGGCAGAGGGCCCACCAGGTCCACGTGCACATGGTCAAACCGCCGACTAGGGATAGGGAAAGGTTCCAAAGGTGCTTTGGTGTGCCTGTCAACCTTAGCACGCTGACATGGGACACACGCTGCTGCCCACTCCTTAACCGCTTTACGCAGACCGGGCCAAACAAACTTTGAACTGACCAGTTTCACCGATGCTCTAACCCCTGGATGAGAAAGGGAATGCAAGGAGTCAAAAACGCGGCGTCGCCATGAAACTGGAACCAGGGGGCGGGGCCTGCCAGTAGAAACGTCACAGAGCAGGAGAGGACCTCCGTCATTCACCTGCCGTTCCTCCAACTCGAGGCCCGTGGGCCCGGACTGGAGCTCGAGTATTTCTGCGTCGCTACGTTGGTCCGCAGCCATGGCAGAAAAATCGATGCCCACGTACACGGGGGAGATCAGCACCCGGGAGAGACAGTCGGCCACCACGTTGGACTTTCCAGCCACATGCTGAATGTCTGTAGTAAATTCAGACACCGCTGCGAGGTGGCGTTGCTGGCGAGCAGACCAGGGGTCAGAAATTTTCGACATGGCAAACACCAAGGGTTTGTGGTCAACGTATGCAGTGAACTGGCGGCCTTCCAGGAAAAACCTGAAATGGCGTGTAGCTAGGTAAAGCGCCAGCAACTCTCTGTCAAAAACACTGTATTTAAGCTCATTGTCCCGCAGCGTACGGCTGTAAAATGCAAGCGGCTGCCAAACTCCTGACACCTGCTGTTCTAACACAGCCCCCACCGCGACATCAGATGCGTCTGTTGTCAAAGCTATTTGTGCCGCCGGGGATGGGTGGGCCAGAAGGGCAGCAGTGGCCAGTGCAGCTTTAGCATCACCAAATGCCTGTAGGCGTTCTGGTGTCCAGTCAACACTGTCGTTGGGCTTTTTCTTTTTCAGCGCTCCATAGAGCGGGCGCAGCAGTTGTGCTGCCCTGGGGAGGAACCGGTTATAGAAATTCACCATTCCCAAAAATTCTTGTAGCGCTTTAACAGACTGGGGCTGTGGAAAATCTGACACCGCCTGCACTTTGTTTGGTAACGGGACAGCACCACTGGCAGAAATGCGGTGGCCCAAAAAATCAATGACTGGCAGTCCAAACTGGCATTTTGCTGTATTTACAATCAGGCCATGTGCTGCTAGGCGCTGAAAAACCTCGCGGAGGTGGGACATGTGCTGCTCAGCTGAGCTGCTAGCCACCAGGATGTCGTCCAAGTACACAAATACGAAGGACAGACCCCTTAGGACTGAATCCATCAACCGCTGAAATGTTTGTGCTGCTCCTTTAAGACCAAAAGGCATGCGCAAAAACTCAAACAGGCCGAAAGGCGTGATCACAGCGGTCTTAGGGACATCCTCCACATGCACAGGAACCTGGTGGTACCCCCGTACTAAATCTACTTTTGAAAAAATAGAGGTCCCATCCAGGTGCACTGAGAAATCCTGGATGTGGGGGATGGGATAACGATCGTTCTCTGTGATGTTATTAAGGCGGCGGAAATCCCCACATGGTCGCCATTTGCCGTCTGCTTTGGGCACCATGTGCAGGGGGGAGGCCCACGGGCTGTTTGAGCGCTGCACGATGCCTAAATGCTCCATGTTAGCAAACTCTTCCTGTGCTATTGCTAGCTTAGTAGCATCGAGGCGGCGTGCCCGTGCGAACACCGGGGGACCTGTTGTGGGAATGTAATGTTCAACCCCATGCTTTGTGTTTGTGTTGGCAAAGTTAGGAACAGTCAGCGAGGGAAACTCAGACAATAAACGTTGAAACACATCACCCGAAGCTAAAAAATTAGCATGCATTAGAGGCCCAGCTCCTCGCGTCTCACAAGGCAGTGACGAAAAGGACACCGCGTCGATTAAACGTCTGTTAGCCATATCAACCAGGAGCCCGTGAGCACAAAGAAAATCGGCCCCTAAAATAGGGACTGAGCTAGCAGCTACCACAAAGTTCCACTGGAAGTCTCGTTCATGGAAACGAACAGTCACCAACCTTTCACCAAACGTCTTGATGGGTGAGCCGTTAGCCGCGGTTAG
This sequence comes from Garcialebias charrua, assembly GCA_038048925.1. Lineage (NCBI taxonomy): Eukaryota > Metazoa > Chordata > Actinopteri > Cyprinodontiformes > Rivulidae > Garcialebias > Garcialebias charrua. Next base: position 73,147 of record JBBPBX010004745.1, read on the forward strand.
CTGCGGGCCGCAGCCTTCAGCCAACGTGTCGGAGCCAGACGGGGGAACAAGGCTCTTCTGCGAACCAGAGTCCACCAGGAACCGCCTCCCCGACCTCGAGTCTTCGATGAAAAGCAGCCTTTCCTTGTCGCCAACGGCCGCGGCTGCTAGCGTGCGTTGGCGTTGTCGTTTCCCTGAGGTTTGTAGCTGCACGGCGGGACGCACCGTCGTGCTTTGGCGCCAAAACGCTTGTGGTAGTAGCAAAAGGCGGCTCCTGTCCGCCCGCGGCTAGCGACCCCTGCTACCACCGATGGCTCGTCCGGCGCTGAGGGCGTTACTTGAAACTCGGGCGCTGCTGGAGATCCGTGGGCCGCCATCTGGACTTCGAAGGTCCTTGTCGTTAGAAGAATGCGGTCAGCTTCTCCAGCCAGCGCGCGGTAATTCTTCTGCTGCAGAAACGTGGAGTTGGCCAGGACATTACGCACTTGTGCTGGAAACTTGCGGAGGAGAAGGTGGCGGAAGAGGAACTCGCAGTCGCCTGAGCCCCGCAAGGCTAACATGCCTTCCACTAGCTCCAAAGCTGTTCCATCGCCCAAACCGGGGAAAGAAAACAGTTTCTCCGCGCGCTCCGCGTCTGAAAGCGTATAACGCTGCAGAAGGAGCTCCTTGATTGCGGCGTATTTTCCTTGAGCAGGAGGGGCCTCGAGCAGGCTCATTACCCGCTGGGCTGACCGTGGGTCCAGCGCCGCGACCACATGGTGGTATTTGGTGTCGTCTGAAGAAATCCCGCGAAGGGCGAACTGCGCTTCGACGTGTGCAAACCACGCCGGGGCGG
>JBBPBX010004746.1:0-75198 GCA_038048925.1 Garcialebias charrua
ATATAAATATATATAGTACATACACATATAAGCATACATGCACATATACATGTAGCTATATACTGTACATATGCATTTGTACATGTGCAGTATATATTACATACACACCCATACATAAGTGTCTAGGGTGCCGCAGATTTACAAGGCTCTATTTTTACTGTATGGGGAGGTGTTTAACAGTCTGACAAATGACTTCCTGAATCTGTCTGTGGTATTGAATACAAAGTATTTCAGTGGGTTTCTACTGTTGGTCACTAGTTTGTGAACATCATGTGCAAAAGTGTTTTCAAAAATGTAGAAAATATTTATGAATGTACCTCGTTTTTTTGTGCATAGGTTCGCAGCATTGTCTCTTGAAACTTGAGTATTTTTTTTTTTAAGTGAAGAGACAAATTTTCTCTCCAAACATTGAAAAGTCATCGCAAGGCTCTGAACTCAGTGCTAGACCCATGTCTTGACACCTGCATGGGAGCTGTTCTCTGACAGAAAGCATTTGAGACCACAGCCACATACATGAATTTCACGTAAGCCTTCTGCTTAAAAACTTGCCATGCAATCCCCAGCTACACAGCTCTCAATCACAGAATCCAGTGAGATGCAAATTTCAAATTTGCATGCTTTCCTGCAATTTTCTCAAAATTTTGAGTTGCCAACTAGTTTCAAACAGTCACAACCCAGTGAGACACACCACTCCTTAGCAGAGCTGTAGACTCATGACTAAACTTAATATATGCATACTTTTATTTTATAAGCACAATAGTAGCATTGTATGTATTAATAATACAGTAACTAAAGGTATAATTAAAATCCTTATCATTTTCTCCATACAAAGAAGGGAGGAAATGCATATCCTATAGAAAACCACAGAATACCAAGTGCAAGAACATAGTGAAATTATCCTTATGAATTGTGTGTAAAGGACATTAACCACAGGGTACATTTCTTCTGCTACATTAGACTATTTTGTGTCCAAACTCAGTTGGGGACATTACAGGCTGCAATGTCACTGCTCTTGTTCACTTAAGTAACAATTGCTCTTGACGTGATTCAGGTGAGGTACTTCAGGGAGCCATCAAAGCAATCTCAGTCTCCCCCATAAAGGTGGGAGATTTGGTTTTCTCCATGCACTCTTTTAAGTACCCCAATCCTTGTGTGCACATTATTTTATCCTCACTTCAGCGCCTGGAGAGGGAATTCAACACCCACATGACTTCTTGACAAAATAAATGATTTCTTACCTGTTGATGATTTGTATTTTATTTCATGCTGGGTGTTCAGTTTTTAATAGGTGTTTCATGGAAAGTAATAAACCATTTTTTCTCCTATACAGTATTTCTACTTAGAAGAACTTAACGGGATAGTCTAGTCATTTTTAAAAGAATGTTCGGTCTAATAATTAACCGTTTGTCAGCCATGACATAATAAGAACATGTTCCCTTTCAGTTTGGTCTCTCGGTGCAACATACATGCTATGGGAATTGCACCCCCGCGCGATTACCTGAAGGAATACATTCACGCCTTTACGGCAGGGGCGTCAGCGTCACGCCAGAGGCCCCGCCCTCTGTGCATTTAAGCGACCGATGCCCGTCCATCTTTCTCTTTTTGCCCTTCACCTCGCTGAAACACCTGAACATCGCGGGACTTCTCTGTTGTCGCGTCGCTTGATTGAGGAGAGCTTGCTCCCTACACTGAGCGTACAGAGAAAATTTTCTTGCATACTGCTGGGCTGGCGAAAGCTAGTCCAGCATTTTTCTACTTACCTCGAAGTTCTTCTCTTTCCGTAGCTTTGCTCGACGGCGCTAACTGCGTCACAACCTTCTGCTAATCTCTAGCAGTCTACTAGCGAAGGGAAAACGGAGAACAAAGAAGAAGAAAACCAGGACGACGAGTCCTCGCTCGCACCCATGCCCCAGCGGATGTGGCTACTCCTTCTTGGCGACAGACACCCACGAGGCCTGTCCTGTCTGCCTAGGGATCCTGCACGCGAGGAAAGCACTGGACTCTCCCGACTCCTGCCCCCACTGTCGTCGAATGACGGCCACAGTGAGGAAACGCCGCGCGGACACATTGGCCAAATCTATGGCGAGGACCGCGGCGATGAAGGTCGCACGTCGCACTAACCTGCCTGCTCCAGAACCGGAGTCTGAAAATGTGGACCTCGAGTGCAATGGCAGAGTCGGGGAGGACAATGCGTCGGACTCTTCACTTGCCATCGAGGACTCAACGCCAGAAGTGTCCGACACAGACGCCGAATACAGTGACAAGGGAGAAACTGTTCATTCCTCCCAGAACCTGGCGCAGAACCTTTCGGAACCGGACTTGTCGGTACCTACTCTGTTCGACCTGTGCCGTAGGACCGCTGATGCCCTGCAGGTCACGTGGCCAGACCCCACGTCTCGTCAACAGGCTACGAGGCTGGCAGGAAACTATTTCTACACGAAGCAACCGACAATGTTGCAGAAAATGCCAATTTTTCTGGACTTCCTCATTGAACTCAAACGCTCCTGGGCAGAACCCAGGGCTCCCATCATGCTGCCAATTGTCCCGACTCTTGGATGGCATGGGAATGGAGGCTCTGGGTCTTGCCAGCGCACCCCCGATAGAGGAGTCTTTGGCGGCTCACCTGGCCCCCACAGCCACGGGGATGAAACCAGCTCTACCCAACAGGGCCTGCCGCGCTTCGGAGAAACAACTTGAGAAGTGCTACAAGGCCCAAGGCCTCGCGGCTCGCGCAATGAATACGTCGAGCATGGTACAGGCTTACCTGGCAGAAAAACTACAGGATATCCAGGTAACAAAGGACGAACAAGCCGCAACCGAGGCCATAGAGGAGGCCCGCCGTGCCTCCGACCTCATGCTCAGCAAGATGGGGACAGTAGCTATTTCCCAAGGCAAGGCAATGGCAGAAATAGTTTTCACCCAGCTCCATCTTTGGCTGACACTGTCGGACCTCCCGGAGAACCAGAGGTCCACTTTCCTACAGCACCCGATCGAGTCGACGGGACTCTTTGGGGGAGCCCTGGAATGTGTCCAGGCAAGGCTGGAACAGAGACGCAAACAAGCGGATGCCCTCCGCGAGGGTTTGCCAAGGAAAAATTTGCCCCACCAATGGAAAACACGCATGGTCTCCCACGAAAGAGACCTGCTGGGGACTGTGATGCTTCTCAGTACCGCCCAAGTGCTGCTTCGACCTCTTCCTACAAAAACCAGTTCCGGACCTGATGAACCAGGACGAACTGATAATTTTACAGGTTTGTCCGCCCACGAGGTACGGGAACCTTACTTTCTGATCCCAGTCTCTGCTCGTAAAAAACTACGAGGTGCTAGTGACATGTGTGCGCACACCAAATATGACTCGCTTACTGTATATGTAAGTAAAACAGACAATGTTTTAGACATGTACAAAAATAAAAGTTACCAAAGCACAGACTGCCCTGGTTCTTGACTTGAGTCCCATTTTTATGAAACCCAGACCGCACGGTCAAACTATGAACCATAGCAAGGTACACGAGATCCGCCAGAGACGGACTGATCTCGCAATGTCTTCTGTTGGCCGAGCAGCTTGCTCGAAAAAGTGTGAGAGGGGTCAAAGGTCACCCCTTCAGCGCTGAAACACGAGGAGCAACAATTCAATATGCCATCCAGGCTCAGCGCGCATGCGTAGGCTTGGGAGGCGTGGCTACCAAATGATTGGGTCATGACAACAATACGCCACAGGCTCAAGTCGCAGTTCTGAAAGAGACGGTCCTGTTTCTCAAGGGTGCTGTTGTCTAAGATCAACCCTGCACGCGTACACGTGCTGAGGGATGAAGTTTCAACGATGTTGCAAAAGGGAGTGATTAGTTTGGTCTCAGGACGCAAACTACACTCTGGCCACTATAGCAAGTACTTCCTGGTGCCCAAAAAGGACCGTTCCTTGAGACCAATTCTGGATCTCAGGACTCTCAATAAAATAATTAAAACTTTCAAGTTCAAGATGCTTACACTGCGGCAAGTTCTCCAGTCTGTGAGACCAGGAGACTACGCATGTACAGTGGATTTGAAAGACGCCTACTTCCATATAGGCGTGTGGAGGAGACACAGAAAGTTCCTCCGTTTTTCGTTTGAAGGTAACGCTTGTGAATTCAAAGCCTTACCCTTCGGTTTAAAGACTGCTCCGCGTACATTTACTAAATGTCTGGATGCAGCCCTGGCCCCTCTTAGGAATCAAGGACTCAGGGTCTTGAATTACCTGGACGACCTACTAATTCTGGCTGGAAGCAGAAAGCAGGCGTTGTTACACTCCTTTAAAGTGATCTCTCACCTGGAGTCTCTCGGTTTTGTTATAAACCTACAGAAAAGCAATCTGACTCCGTCACAGGTTACCGTATATCTGGGTGTACAGATTGTCACGGTCCAATACAGAGCGTGGCTCTTGAAGGAAAGAGTTTCCTCCATTCGCCATTGCCTGGGAAAATTTAAGCTGGACCAACGGGTCCCTGTGAAAACATGCCAACGCCTGTTAGGCCTCTTGGCGGCAGCCATTCCTTGTGTGCCACGTGCATTATTGAAAATGCGGGCCATACAGGTTTGGCTTAACCAACAAATACAACCCGCTCTGCCTAACCAAGCAGGAAGGGTTAAGATAGACCCAGAGTGTCTAAAGGCCATGGAACCATGGAGAGATCTGTCCGTTTTCACGGAAGGGGTCTCACTGAGAAGGGTGTCGTCCCGTGTAGTCATCACGACGGACGCCTCAAAAACAGGATGGGAGCGATCTGCAGAAACCAGAACGCCCACAGCCTTTGGAACGAACAGGAAGCCAAATTACATATTAAATTCCTGGAATTGCTGGCCGTATTCCTATCATTGAAATACTTCTTCAGTAAAGGTCTGGTTGCCGGGCATCACATCCTGGTAAAATCAGATAACAAGACCACAGTGTCCTTCATCAACAGAGAGGGAGGCACGAGGTCCCGGGCCCTCCTCGATCTGACACGGAGGATGCTCACATGGTGTGCTCCAAGAATCCTGTCACTTAGAGCGACTCATGTCCCTGGTGATTTGAATTATGGAGCAGATGCCCTTTCAAGAGGGCCTCTCTTGGCATAGGAATGGAACCTGAACCCACAAATCGTGGAACAGGTATGGTCACGTTTCGGTAGAGCCTCTGTGGACCTGTTCGCTTGCAAAGCTAGCTCACACTGTGACCTCTACTTCTCCTTGAAGGAGACAGATGTTCCATTGGGGATAGACGCTCTGGCACATGATTGACTAGCAAGGGTGCTCTACTATGCCTTTCCACCTGTCCCTCTGATTGGAGCAATGTTGGAACGGGTACGTCAGGGAGCTCTTTCCTTGATTCTCATAGCCCCCAGGTGGCCACACAAACCGTGGTTCCCGGAGTTGATTTCAATGTTGTCGGGGACACAATGGCAATTGCCTCCTCATAGGGGCCTACTGACTCAGGCACGTGGATAGCTTCTACACCCACGTCCGTGGTTGAGGCAACTCTCAGCCTGGCCTTTGAAAGGTACTGGCTGAAAGCCTAAGGCTTTGGTTGCTTGGTCCCGACGCAAGCAGTTATAACATTCACAAGGGTATCCCTTGATGTTTATGTTTTTGCCTAGGAGATGTATAATGGAAAGGTCTCCCCTTTCTTTCACTGATCTCCAGCATCAGGATGGGCTCCACTTCTCAGTCGGGCCATTATAAAAAGAAGAAGAAGAAAATATTGCTCCTCCTGTCCCTTGGAATGCTCAAAGGGGAACAGCAGTTGATGAATATTCACATTACTGAAGCACGCTTAGGCTGTCTCTAATTGGTGTTGTATACATGGCCTTGTGAGACATCATGTGGATGTCTCTCACATTTGGCTTTTTTCCTCTTGGCATCTGCTCTCTGCATCCCTTGTAGAAATCAGAGAGGCCCGTCTTTTAGGATGGAGGTTCTCACATGCATTTTGCTGAGCATTTCAAGGGCGTGAATGAATTATGTTCCCATAGCAAGTATGTTGCACCGAGAGACCAAACTGAAAGGGAACTGAAAGTTATGCACCATAACTCATGCTCCCTGAAGGAAGGGAACAAGGTGCAACACATCTGGCCCTTTCAATGCTGAAAGCTCGGTGAAGTGCAACTTATGAGAAAGATGGACGGGCGTCAGCCGCTTAAATGCACAGAGGGCGGGGCCTCTGGCGCGACGCTGACACCCTGCCGTAAAGGCGTGAATGTATTCCTTCAGGTAATCGCGCGGGGGCGCAATTCCCATAGCATGTATGTTGCACCTCGTTCCCTTCCTTCAGGGAACATGAGTTATGGTGCATAACTTTCAGTTTTCACCCATGCTAGTATAATAGCTAGCAAAACAAGGGCCCATTACTTGTAGGCTTATACATAGTTCCCATGTGACGTCACATCCGTGTAACATCCGGGTGGACCCTCATTTCGAGAGGCAGCTCAGGGGACAGCGCGGTCTAATGGATGTTCATTTTTCACGTTTTTTTTTGTGTTAATTTCTAATTAATTGCAATGGTTACTTGGTGTTGGGTCAGTGGGTGTTCCAGTCGGGTAGACGTTTGGGCAACGCGCAGGTTTCACTTAATCCAAAAAAAAGTAAACGTGAAGGATTTATCTCATCGGAGAAGCTGACTGCAGCCCCTCCTCTCTCTGAGTCTGCTCGGAACTGCTCTGAAGACGTCGTGCTTTTGGCCGGTAAACAAAATATTCTACATAAATCATTTTGTGAAACAATGTTAGAGTACAACTGTCTGTGTGTTAGAGCTGTTTTTTTTTTTCATTATTTAGCAACACCGTCTTGCATGCTGTGGTTAGCTTAGCATCTCGCTAACGCGACAACGGCCTCCTCACGGTCCACCGGGACCGGCGGGGAGACCGTCCCAGTGGGAGAAGGAGGACGGGAGCCAAGTCGTGCGGGCGACGCGTCGGTCCCATGGGACGTGCCCCCGCGGCCGCGACGGATCCACGCCGTCCGACCTGAGCTCGACGGACCCTCCGCTCCAGATGCTAACAACATGCTAACTTCCAACACGGTAACACTCAAAGTGCTGGTTCTGGTCCGTGATCAGCCTGGACTGTTTGTTGGCTGTGTGTTATTTTAGTTAACCTTTTTTTAGCTGGTTAGATCTGAATGAGACAGTTTACACATCTTTTTTGGATTTAAAGCTGTGAAGCTCTGTGCTGTGAAGCCGGTGTGCGCTCCTCGTAGTAATTAAATAATTAAGGATATCAGAGTAACTACTTTGTGACTAGTTGTCCGATTCGCCTGCCATGATTTCTTTCTCAAACTCATTTAACTCCGACCACTGCCATTTTGCTCTTGTTCCTTGGTGAACCTGTGGTAGCTCGTGTTTTTGTCCGTATAATTTGCTCTGGTTGTTCGCGTCTGCTTGTTCGCAAGCTCGCCTTTTCCGCCTTTAGATGTGGTGCGGAAGCCGGTATTGCCCAATACTGGGGGCGTGTCTGGGAACTATGTATAAAAACAACTATTTAAATGGCATACTGGTGTGAAAAATATCACACCTTTACACTTGTACACAACAAGGTTTGTTTATTTTGTAGTTGGTTTCTCAGCTATACAACATTTAGGTTACATCACAAACACACATTAGCTTAGCACATATGGTGTTTTTGTGACTGTGCAGAAACTGTGAATGTATCAGTAGTATAAACGCATCTAGTCGGTCGAATAATTTACTCAACTCCTGTGTAAAGGATTATGAGGAGGTCAATATTAATACTGACCTCTTTACCTTAATTAATTTACTTATTCAGATTGAATAGTAAATTCACGGATTCTGTTCTTTTTCAGTTTACCCAATATTTCTGTGATCTTTATGATGGATAAATAAACAGAGCCATTAAGTGACAATGGACATTGACTTAGTTTGGTATGCCAGGCGACACTACCATTTATTTAAAATAAATCAACTAAATTAACACCATTACACTTGATTGACATGATTTCACTTTCTTTCAAATTAATACGTCAGCACACTTAAATTTAACACAACAGACTTCAATATTGGATGTTAACATATTTAGTCTGTGGGCTCTTCAGCTTAATTATAGTTTCCAGCTTAGATTGAGAGGGGAAATAATAGGAGGAAAGATTTAAGAAGAATTGGGAGGTTAAGAGAGGAAGTTTATCTTGCATTTATGAAACCAGATGACACTCTTCCGTACGCGTCCAGCTAAGATATCATCACACCTCCAGTAAGCAAACAGCTGCTCCTTTACCTTAAGACGTCCGCCTTGGTTCTGGCAAAGAGCTGTGGTCAGCCTTGGACTGACGAGTCGTCGGTCCCGCAAGTCCAAGCTGGACTCCAGACGTGTTTACCTTGTCGGTGTCGGTGATACTCGCTTTCGTCGGCAGAAGCCGTGACAGTCGTGGTTTCTTGGCTCAAGATAATTTATTCCAGGAAGGAATAACAAAGTTTATTCGAAGTGGACTCATAACAGCCTGTTATCAGTCCTCAGCTGAAGACGCAGGTCGTTAGCTCTTGACCAAACGTACCCAGCTCTTTGGGAAAGGTTCACATCTCTTTTGAAGCTCCCAGAAAACTCTGAGGAACCTGCTGGTTCCTTCCAAACTCTGCAGACTCTTGCAGACTCTTGCCGACTCCCAAGTGTGTCAGCAAAACTTAGGACTAGTACTTAAGGAAGGACCAGTCGAGGAGTTCACTTGTCTTATCAGGACCCAAGGTTACAGCCAGCAGCAGAGGGAAATGTTTAGGAACAGACAGAGAAAGCTGGAGCCCTGCTCATGAAAAACAACGGATTAACCTGTCTTCTGACTCTCTAAACAAAACCGTCCGGTCTCTGTGACCCAAAGATTTCACCTTTAACACAGCAGTGAACACAGTTTAACTCTTACAGACTAACACAGCTTAAAAGCACACATCATGAAAATGACAAAAGTTATTCTTTTGATCACATCAGCCTAAAATCAAAGATAGAAATAGTCTCTTTTGGTGACTATATTTATCAGATTACAGCTTAATGAATGATTTTGTAGTAAATGTCTTGCTTTACTGAGAGGTCAGTAAAGGTCATCACTGGACAGTTCAAAAACCTTAATTTGACCCTGGGTAGGTCCACTACATCTCCCCCCTTTTGGAAGCCATCGCCAGTCCTTGGGGATGGGGTCCAACACGAAAGGAAACCTTGAACTGTCTTTGATCTTGAAGTAATCCAGCAAGTGGAAAAGAAAAATCAAAAATTATAATCCCATAAAGTTTTTGGAAATTCCATACTGTTCGGAGGTAATCCCATTGCGAAAAGCTTTTAATCCTTTGGAAAACAAAGTCTGTTAACTCTTGGAAAACAAAGTCTGTGATCCCTTGGAAAGCAAAGTCTTATAATCCACAGCGGTAATTCCACAGCAGTAAATCCACAACGATTAGTTTTGTTGATTGATCAGCAACAATTGTTTTCATAATCAGCATGTAGAGGGGATCCCTCGATTGACGCAGAGGAGGCGACCCTTGGATGAAGGTTGAAGACCAAGCGTTGGAGCTGCAGGTCCCCACATCGAAGGTTGTTGGCTGGTTGGTTTCCAGTCAGTGCCACTCTGGTTCTATGTGTCATGCAATTATGTGGTTTTTTAAGGTGGGCTTATGATTGGGATTTTACATTAAGCCTTACCTATATGCACCTGGTATGTAAGCTATCATGGTTTAGATCAGCTACAATTACCAATTAAGGGGTGGATCAATTCTGTAAAATTAGATATAGGGATCTGTACCTATAAAATTTTGGAGGGCTTCTGTAACGAAGGCCTCTAATTCCAAACTATTCCTCCATTCATTACTTAGTTTAGGTTAAACTAAAATAAAAATGAAATATAGTTTGATCTAAATGTCTGTTGTCTTTTAGACGAACGACGTAGGATTTGGTATTCCTAATAAATTTTGAAGTCTATGGCGAGACTCATCAAAATGAATAGACAATCTAGAATAGAAACGATCGAATCGGTTCAATTTAGAAATTGTGAGGTCAATGTAGTTTATGGTACCTTGAGTAGCTTTAAACTACATTGACTCTTCGACGATTGAGATTTAACAAAACGAACTGCATGTTGGCATAGTTAAATCCATATCATTCATTAACCAATGTTAATACAAAACCTTTTTGGCTGGGAGTGTTCAGAACCAAACAATATCTCAACTAATGACAACAGTAATGACTAAACAACAAGGAAACAACGTTTCACTGCTTCGACACACTCTTGTCGTCAGATTCCAAAGTGCAACACACAAGAAAAACAGGTCTCAACTTTATGACCGAGGTCAAATTAAATCTCGTGGATTTAAACGGTTGTTAAGGTTAGTTTTTTGTTGTGGGTTTTAGGCTTAGCGTTTCTAAGTTCAAATTGGACAATGCGACTTATAGGGTGGGAAATATGGTAGTTTAAACCTGATTAGTTTATTTACTAACTTGTGTTTGGACGACCTTATTATCCCATGAAGTCGGTGTGTTTGTGAGATCTTTGTCTTTTGTGGAGTCATTGAACGCCTTGTAAGGTTTGATCTGATTTCGATGTACCCATTTAGCAATTGGCTCTTTGCGGCCTTTGCTGATTTTGATTTCGTAGACGACTGAGGACACTTTGTCTGTTATCAGATGAGGTCCAGTCCACCTGGGCATTAGTTTGCGGGCGAGAGTTCCGGTCTCGGACTCTCCTTTCCCGGTTGCTGGGGCGAACGTATAGTACCAGACTCTGTCTCCCACTTGGAGTTCATTGTGAGAGGCCTTTTGGTCATAGTACGCCTTACGTCCTTCAGCAGATCTTTCCAGGTTTTTCTGGGCGAAAGCAAAAGTGTTTCTGAGGTGTACATTCAAATCTTTGTCTTTGGCATGGCCTAACATCACCCCCCTTTGGTCATGGGGGACCACGATCACAGGTGAGGACGTCCGTCCATGGGCACAAGTTAGGATGCCACCGTTTAGTTTAAGCTGTTCGCGCAGCTGAGAGAAGACGGTACACAGGAATCGTTTAGGTTTTGGCCAACGTATCTTCATACGTTTACCTCTTTCCGTGTAATTCAGGTGCGTCACAAACGTCAGCGCAGTCGCAGGTGTGTCTGATTGTACAGACTGCGACGGATCACTGGCGTTGTGTGTGTCTTCCCACTTCGCGACTGAAGAGGGGCTCTTCGAGTCTGTAAAAACTATGTCATTTCTGACTAGCTCCAGACACAAATGTCCCTGAACCAAGGTTTCATCGAAAGCTTGGCTGATAGCCGATTTACCTGTCCCAGGGGACAGTACAGCAACCTCGGTGTGGGGTCCTTGGATCTCCACACCTTTCTCTACCTGTGGTAGGTAATGTGAGTTTGCCCCCTTCTTGTCTGATGAGGGGTCCTCGTAATCTGCAACAATGATGTCCAAGTGACTGTCAGCGTTTGGTTGACTGTCATTTTCTGGACTCAGATGCCCTTGAACCAAGGTTTCATTGAAAGCTTGGTTGATTGCCGAATTACCTGTCTCAGAGGACAGTACAGCGTCTTCGGTGTGGGATCCTTGGATCTCAACACCTTTCACTACCTGTGGTAGGCAGTGGTCAGGGAGTGCTGAATGTGTCAGCTCACAGAGGAGGTTCTCTTGTTGGGCCAGAGTTTGGTCCAACTTTTGGGTCTCTTCTGTCTCACCTGTAGTTGAAGGTTCACTTACCGGGCTCTCGTCCTCGGATGAGCAGTCCCTTGTGTCCTCTGCGGTACCTGCGGTTAGGCAGTCTGTATCGCAACTAGGAAGCACTTTTATTGGCAGGGGTTTTCTCACTGTGCTCCACATTTTCCGTCGACCATAATCTATAATCGCGTTGAAGCGGTTTATAAAATCTTGGCCAACCAAAAATGGGAATGAGTCAAGTTTAGACACGTACACCGGGTGGCGTAGTGTCATTTCGCCAATCTGCATGTGAACCATAGCCATAGCTGTTAGGGTTGTTCTCGTCTCTGCGAGACCCTGTAGCTCAATAGCACATTTCTCAAAGGGTATTTGCCTGTCAACACCGTTAGCGGCGGTCCTCAGCTCCTCGAACAGCTTGGCCGACATAATAGTTATATCAGAACTGCCATCCAGGAGGGCTTCACGCTCAAGGACACCTTCCAGTGTGATAGGCAGGTAAGCTTTCTTAGCCACCCCCCTTTGTATAAAGTTACACAGAAACCTCACAGGTCTTGGCCCACGTTTCTGTTCACGTGTGACTCTGTCTGTGTAATCTTGCTTACTGTCAGCATCTTGTTGGCTGTCAGCATCATGACCTTCAGGATGTTGTTGTGTGTCAGCAATTGGTTTGCTGTCAACATCCATGGCAATGTTGGTAGTAGTGTGCGCTGAGTTATTTGTGTGCTCTGAGTCTTTGTGAAAGACAGTGCTACACATCGCTCCAGGTTGGTCAATGTTGATAGTGTCATTATCAATGATAACGCCACTCATTGTATCAGGTTGGTCAAGCACAGTAACATTCAAATCTACTGACAAACTACTTACTTCCTCTGTCTCTTCCGAGCATAGAGGTGTTGGGCCATTATTCCGGGACATTCGTGACTCTTTGCCTGTCTCGAACTGTTCTGTTCGAGGCGCGGGAGGTGCAGTTCCAAGGCTCGGGGGTGGCTGTTGGGACCACGCATAGTTACATGAGTATAGGTCCTCATCCTTCAATTTCTTTTGAAGTCCACCCACCGATGGACCTTGGTTTTCACCCATCTGGTTCGATCTGAACCGTTGTGGGTCTCTTAGAGAGTGAACACCTACCTTTTGTGGTTCGTTGCTTGTCTCAGATTTTTCAATCTGAGGTGCTTCAGGAGCGGGGCTCCCTCTAAACCATTGTAAGTCACCGTTCCAGCTGGCACCAACCTTTCGTTGTTTGTCAGTTAGAAAATCTTGTTTATTCTTGCTTGCATTATCCAACCTTTCTATCAACCGACGTAAGTGCTCTACCTCTCCCGAGGTCAGAGGACCTTTGAGACGACGGTGTCTATTCTCGCTTTCTATAGGAGAGAGAACCTCGCCTATTTTTTGCGACTGGGATACGACCTTTTGACCTGGGTACACCTCAGAGGGTGTTTTGCTTTGCATGTGAGCCTCAAAGACCTTTACAGCACCCTGTTTAATTTCATCCAAAGATGTTACTTCTAATTGACACCAGGTGTACAATGGCAACTTGAATCTAATATCAGAGATTAGATTATTTCTGAAAACAGATTTGAAAAGCGTCTGCTCTTCAAGTCCCGGTTCCATTATGTCGCCTGCATACGCCTTGAAAATCCTGTCAAAGAAATGCAAAGGATGTTCATCTTTTTCCTGCAAGACATTTCGGGCAGCTAAGTAGTCACCACACAATGAGAGAGATTTTCTCTCTGTGCGAGGTGCAGGGGGAGCAGGTCCTCGGCCTCGGGGTCCCTCTTCGGATCCTTTGATGTATGAGTCTACTAGAGGCACATACTGTATGAGCCTTGGACGCGCACCTTCTTGAACTTCCATCTTTGTTTTGATTTTTTGTGAAAATCAATAAGACAGTTCGCATTTTAATGTGTGCAGATACATCTTCACTTTTAATGTAGCACTGAGTCAATCAAACTAACCAGCTGTGTGGTTTAAGTGTTTCACCGTGTAATAAGTATTTCTATTCATAGGTACCTTCTTTCAGGGTTTACCCTTAAATGAATTGTAAAAGTTAAATGCCTCTTGCAGTGTTAACTTTAAATATAACTTATTTTTTAACAACAGTTACTAACTAACACAAGCATGATTTTCGTTTTACTTACTCAAACACTTTTTAAAAGATTTGAAATAAATGCAATATTCACACTAAAATGTTCCCAGGAAGCTGCTCCATCATGCCTTAAAAAGATGTATTGCAGTTTGGCTAAACTGTTTTTGCTGTATTTTGACAGTTATCAGGAGTGAAAATAGGATATTCTGTTCGTTATTTTAAACAATTTTTATTTAAAATAAACGAGTGTTCGTGCGCTCAGCATAACATTACAGATGTTATTCCAAATAAAAATCAGTGATGTTTATCAATTTGTTGTCTTGTGACATCCTCAAATTTGTTCTGCTATCTTTGTTTTGATTTTTGTGAAAATCAAGTCAGCAGATGCTTTTTGTTTGTTATTTTAAACTTTTTATTTAAAATATACTGGATTCATTAATTTTACACAGAAAAACGTTAAAAATGCCATTTTTAACTAAAAGTGTACAGATGTACACACCAATTCTGTTTAAAATTCAGAGATGTGAAGAGCATAATGTGGAAATGCTCTGTTCTCCATCATTTTTTTTAATTTAATTTGAAAATCAAATAAAAAATGCCTTTTTGAGTGTTATTTTAAATATCTTCAGTATTTAAAATGAGCACAAATTGTGTGTCTGTACCTCTGTTATACTAAAATTTGTATTTAGAATAAACAGGAGTTTTTGTTTGTGTACAGAACAATTTTAAAAGCTGGTAATTCACCATAAAAATGCTGACTTCTCATGATGTATTTGAGAAAACTCATCTGTCAACGTCTTTTAACCAACAGGGGGCAGCTTTGAGTCTTAATTTATCACGTGGAGACTGATTTATTTCATTCAGTATTTAACTGAAAACTACCTTTTAGAGTTAGTTTCTAGTATGTTCGTGATAAACGCTCGAACTGCGGTCTTGTCAGAGACAAATCTATGTTGTTAGACAGTTTAGATGGCTTGAAATGAGTGTTTAAACTCTCAGTGAAATCTCAGTCTGTCCTGTGAGTTGGTGAACTGCTTGTCACCCAAATTGCACCTGGAAATGACGACACAAAATAGGCGGGTCGACGCAGCGCGTCACCAGCTCTGCTGTGCTGAGCGAGGCGGAGCTCGCTACACAGATACGTGACGTCAACCAATCAATCACAGCGTATGTAGTTCATTCCCAAGCGTTCATGGTGAATGAAGTTCTTACCTCCGACCACGGCAGTGCCGGAAATGACGACAAAGTGGGTTGGTCGCAACGGCGTGCGTTCCCACTACAGCGAATCAGCGCTCGCCACGAGTGATTGACAGCTCACAGCTCTCGTTCATCCAATCACAGCTCATAAACAACGTGTAGGACACGTCTATGTAACGTTAGCTTAGCACGCAACTCTAGACTCTTAAACAACTCAAACGCTTTAAATAAACTTCCCAAAATTCTGAAACGTGGCAATCACAATTAAAACAGGCACGACTTAGCTACATTCAGTAACCCAGCACTTCAGCTGCAGAACAAACACGGACTCGCTCGGAGCCACTTCAAGGTCGGTTCCGGTCCACTTTTCAATGGAGCAGGAAACGGGTCTGACAGAACCCAGCCGACACGTTCTAACAGTAATATGCTTTTTCGACCTGCTCTAACTTGCAAAAATACCACACACAGCAATCTTGTAGATGTTAAAGTAGCTTTCAGGCTTTTGACTCGGCGGTCAAACAAAGCTTTGTACAGGAGTCTGTGTGAACTGGACCGAACAGGACCAGTACCCCCACAGACCACGGGCTGACAAAAACCTCACCTAAAAGCTTCCAACAGCGTGTTAAGGAGTTGAACAATAACAATCTCTCAGCTTCAAATGATAAAAACAATGCAGAATCTGCCTGTCTTGAACACCTCAGCCAAAAATTATCACCTTCAGAGACCAAAAATTGGAATAATCATGCCAACATAACGTTTCAAGTTCATGAGAGATCACAGATATATCAATAAACTTTCAGAACCACGTACGAGGGCCACCAGATGTAAGAATTATGAGGAGGTCAATATTAATACTGACCTCTTTACCTTAATTAATTTACTTATTCAGATTGAATAGTAAATTCACGGATTCTGTTCTTTTTCAGTTTACCCAATATTTCTGTGATCTTTATGATGGATAAATAAACAGAGCCATTAAGTGACAATGGACATTGACTTAGTTTGGTATGCCAGGCGACACTACCATTTATTTAAAATAAATCAACTAAATTAACACCATTACACTTGATTGACATGATTTCACTTTCTTTCAAATTAATACGTCAGCACACTTAAATTTAACACAACAGACTTCAATATTGGATGTTAACATATTTAGTCTGTGGGCTCTTCAGCTTAATTATAGTTTCCAGCTTAGATAGAGAGGGGAAAGAGTAGGAGGAAAGATTTAAAAAGAATTGGGAGGTTAAGAGAGGAAGTTTATCTTGCATTTATGAAACCAGATGACACTCTTCCGTACGCGTCCAGCTAAGATATCATCACACCTCCAGTAAGCAAACAGCTGCTCCTTTACCTTAAGACGTCCGCCTTGGTTCTGGCAAAGAGCTGTGGTCAGCCTTGGACTGACGAGTCGTCGGTCCCGCAAGTCCAAGCTGGACTCCAGACGTGTTTACCTTGTCGGTGTCGGTGATACTCGCTTTCGTCGGCAGAAGCCGTGACAGTCGTGGTTTCTTGGCTCAAGATAATTTATTCCAGGAAGGAATAACAAAGTTTGAGGTTACGCTTATTCGAAGTGGATTCATAACAGCCTGTTATCAGTCCTTAGCTGAAGACGCAGGTCGTTAGCTCTTGACCAAACGTACCCAGCTCTTTGGGAAGGGTTCACATCTCTTTTGAAGCTCCCAGAAAACTCTGAGGAACCTGCTGGTTCCTTCCAAACTCTGCAGACTCTTGCAGACTCTTGCCGACTCCCAAGTGTGTCAGCAAAACTTAGGACTAGTACTTAAGGAAGGACCAGTCGAGGAGTTCACTTGTCTTATCAGGACCCAAGGTTACAGCCAGCAGCAGAGGGAAATGTTTAGGAACAGACAGAGAAAGCTGGAGCCCTGCTCATGAAAAACAACGGATTAACCTGTCTTCTGACTCTCTAAACAAAACCGTCCGGTCTCTGTGACCCAAAGATTTCACCTTTAACACAGCAGTGAACACAGTTTAACTCTTACAGACTAACACAGCTTAAAAGCACACATCATGAAAATGACAAGAGTTATTCTTTTGATCACATCAGCCTAAAATCAAAGATAGAAATAGTCTCTTTTGGTGACTATATTTATCAGATTACAGCTTAATGAATGATTTTGTAGTAAATGTCTTGCTTTACTGAGAGGTCAGTAAAGGTCATCACTGGACAGTTCAAAAGTACACAGGTGTCTTAAAAGTGGACAAGGTCATGCCCACTACAGTGGGTTTGTGTTGTTGTTTGTTGTTAGCTGGACTCACCATTGTTTGTTTGTATGTGTAAAGATTGCTGATATGAAATTTTAAACACAACCCGTTAACTGCTTCCAATCAAATGGCGAATACACTACTCTGTAGGGTTCATGTATATAAGATCTGACTGTGATGAAGTCAGTGTGCCTCACCAGCCATGAACCTCACCGCACGTCACTGCCACTTTGGTTCTGCACCATTGGCATTTTGACAGTGATATCTTAGCACCAGCAGTTGCTAGTTGATTCAGAACGTGGTCGATCTCAGCCAAATGTGAGTCCAGTGTTGGCTGCCTCAGAAGGACATCGTCCACGTAGATCAGTGTCCCACGCTCATGGGCGTCTGGACATGCTTTGTTCAAGAAGATGTTGAACTCTGCAGGTGAGTTAGCGTAGCCAAAGGGACACCTGTTAAAGGTGTATTGACGGCCACCAAAAGTGAAAGCTAGTTTGTACTGATCCTCGGCGCGCACAGGGATGGTCCAAAAACCAGAGGCGACGTCGAGGGTCGAGAAGTACTTACCATTGGTGACCTTGGGCAGTTCCTGTTGGAGTTGCGTCATAGGCCATCTGGATAAGGGAACTTGTTTGTTTAGCTTTCTGTAGTCTATAGTGAGTCTCCACTTACCATTTGGTTTTAACACCGGCCATAAAGGCGCAGAGTAAGTGCTGTTACAGTATCGGATGATACCTTTTTCTAACAGGTCATTAATGATTTCTCTGATAGGTTGATGTGCTGCCAGAGGAATCTTGTACTGTCTGACAAATGCAGGGGGAGCATTAGGCGGGGTTGGGATGCTCACTGTGTGGAGCGTGGTCAACCCACAATCCATCGAGTCAGTCGAGAATGATTTCTCATATTTTAGAAGAACTTTGCGAAGTTTGTCCCTTTCTTCATCAGTTTTCAGGGCGTCGGCTTGGGCGACCACCTGGTCAATCTGTGAAGCAACTGAGAGGGGTTCTTGTTCTTTGGGGAGCTCCAGTGAGTCCCCTTCAGTGTCGTAAAACCTGTCAACAGGTAGTGCACTGTAAGTTTGGGGGCATAGACTGTCTCCTTTGTTGAAACCGAACCTGCGGACAGTGTCCTGGTCGGACTCAGTGGGGGAGAAAAGAGCTATGGCCTGTGTTGGTTTCGTGAACAAGACTTGCCCCGTGTGTTGATTTGGGATCAAGTTTTCTGGGAGTCCTCCCAGAAATGGAATGCTTAGCTCAAAATCATGAAAATCAGTAGAGATCAACCATCCTAGCTGTGTGTTTTTTGGGATCAGTACCTCTTCTGTGCTTGTGTTGCACACAGCAACAGTCGTGGTTCTGCAGTCGAGGGTCACTTGGCATGTGGCCTCCATGGACAGTCCTAAGTTGAAAAACATAGGAGATGGTTGAAAGTATGCCTGTTTTGTGCTAATAGCTTGTCCTTTCATGATGTGACACATCACCGGCTTGTTCATAACCTGAGGTGGTACCGCAGTGTTATGGCTGTTAGCAATCTGGCAGACCTCTGGAATGGTCTGTCCAGCCTTAAGGTTCTCTGTGGTTAGCACAGGAGAGTCACTTGTGGCTGTGTCTAGTGACCACAGTACATTGTTGTTGATGTCCACTCGGACACCTAATCTTACCAAAATGTCGGAGCCTATGTAGGTTGCATGTGGTAAGTTCGGGACCACGAGGAACGGGTGATCCAGTTCTCGTTGGTTCCAGAGCAGTTTCAGGTCAATGATCCCTTTTGCGGTCATTACCTGTTTATCGTTGGGGTCTGACGAAAAGCGGAAAGCCTTTTTGTTCATTTCTAGACCCAGCTGTTTTTTAACCAAGGTTCCATAGAAAGCTTGGCTGATCGCTGATTTCTCCGTCCAAGGAGACAGAACAGCATCATCGGTGTGGGATCCTTGGATCTCAACACCTTTGACTACCTGTGGTAGGTAGTGTTCAGTGAGTGCTGACTGTTTCAGCTCGCAGAGGAGGCTCTCTTGTTGGGCCTTTTCTGCCTCACCTGTTGCTGAAGGTTCACTTACCGGGATTGTGCTCTCGTTGGAGGATCCCTTTGTGCCTTCCGCGGTACCTGCTGTTAGACAGTCAGTGTCACCTTGTGTAGGCATATCGATTGGCAGTGGTTGGCTCACTCTGGTCCACATTGTCTGATCGCCATAATCTATAATCGCGTCGAAGCGGTTTATAAAGTCTTGGCCGACCAAAAATGGGAATGAGTCAACGGCGGACACGTGTACCGGGTGGTATAGCGTCATTTCACCAATCTGCATATGAACCATGGCTATAGCTGTTAGGGTTGTTCTCGTCTCTGAGAGTCCCTGCAATACTACAGCACATTCTTTGAGGGGTATTTCCCTGTCAACACCGCTAGCGGCTATCCGTAGCTCCTTCAACAGTGTGGGAGACATAATGGTTATGTCAGCCCCACCATCCAGGAGGGCCTCTTCTGTGAGGACCCCTTCTAAAGTGATTGACAGGTAAGCCTTCTTAGCGGGCCCCTTCCTGATAATGTTACACAGGAACCTATCAGGTTTTTTCCGACGTTTGTTACGTCTACCATTGTCTGTGTGATTTTCATTCACCTGTACTGGTAGTGCAGTCACACATGGGTCTGAGTGATCGGTCTGTGACGAGTCATTGTCTTTGGTGAGTGAGCTTTCCCCCCCTTTTTCTGATGAGGGGCTCTCGGACTCTGTAACAATGATGTCATGGTTACAATCAACGTCTTGTTGACTGTCTGTACCCTGATTGTCAGCATCCTGACCATCAGTATCTTGGTGACTGTCAGCAATTGTGGCATTGCTGTTATTTGTGTGTTCTGAGTCACTATCAATGATAGTGCTACACATTACTCCAGGTTTGTTTTCCTTGTTTGTTTTTTTCAAACTTTCTAACAACCGACGTATGTTCTCCATCTCTTCTGAGGACAGAGGTTTAGGGCCTTTTTTCTGGAACTTCTGTGGGTTTTTCCTCGCCCCAGACTGTTCAGTTTGAGGTGCAGGAGCTGGCGCATTGCTCGGGGGTCCCCTCTGGGACCACCCTCTTTCATATGAGTCACCTTGGGACCCATATTTCTTTTTCTTTTGGAACGCCCCCCTTTTTTGATGATGGGGTTCTTCCTCTTGATGCGGCCTGTACCACTTAGGGTCTCTGGACCCCTTTTGGTCTTTGTTCCAGCGGACACCTTCATTTTGCGGTCTGTCAGGTTGGAAATTTTGTTTATTCTCGCCTTCCTTAAAAGAGTGAGCTGGCGCTCTTGCTCCTTCAAGGTCTAGCGTTTGGTATTTGACCTTTTCACCTGGATACACCTCTACTGGTTTCTTGTGTCGCTTGTATGTTTCAAAAACACGTATAGCGCACTCCTTTAATTCACGCATGGTTTTTTCTCTGTAGTCGGCCATGAGGTTGGCCGTTGAACCAATCTCTGAATATAGATTGTTCATAAAAAGAAACTTAAAATCACGTTCATCCTCCATCCCTGGCTCATTCCGATCGCCAAAAAAGGCTTCGAAAAGTCTGTCATAATATGGGATTGGATGTTCATTCTGCCCCTGAGTGATTTTCAATGCGGCTTGGTAGCCAACGTCTCCCATGCGAGGAGCATATTCTTGCAGTAGAGTTTCGCAGAAAAGTTTGTAATCCTTCAAAATTGCGACTGGTTGACGCGCAATGAAGTGCTGCACTTTCCTGTTTGTGGTGAGTTTGATCAAACTGATTTTATCGTCAACCGTAGCGTTCGGATAGCATGCCAGTTTAAACTCAATGTCTTTCAGATAGGTATCGGTTTCAGTCGAACCATATTGCCCTGGCTCAAAACGTTGAACGAACTGGGAAATTTTATGGAGTCGTTCTATTGGGACAGCGAATTGAGAGCCATTAATAGTGATATACCCACCCGTCTGCGCACCAGGTACACCTGTAGACATGGGGTACGTAGGTACCTGCCATTGGGTTGTCCCAGCAAATGTCTGTTGAGGTGGAGGTGGGGGTGGTGGATCGGGCATGGGCGGGGGCGGTGGAGGAGGGAGTGGGTCATCAGGTATGGGAGGGGGCGGCGGAGGCGGTGGATTCTCAAGGTGTTTACTCATGAGATCCAAACATTTTCTCTCTTCGTCAAAGAGTTTGTTCATTGCTGATGCACGCTCTATTCTACAACTGTTCAGTTGGACTCTTAACCCATCATTTTCACGTTGTAACATCATGTGCTGTTCTTGTGATTTTCTATAATCATCTTGCAGCCTTGTGTACCGTAGTGATAATGATTCCAGGGTGTCCGTGCATTTGTCCAGCGCGTCCCGTGCCTCCTCACAATCCGCCTGAAGCGACTTGTATTGATGGTAATACTTATCCCTCTCCACCACACATTTTTCCAACTCACCTTGTGATTGGTCAAAATCCCTTTTTAACATTGTGCAAAGATTACGCGTTTGTTCAGCGCTGTCAATACTCGACTGTGTTAAACTCTTTACCTCCTGCTGCAAAGTGGCAACCTCCATTTGTGCTGTTAAACATGATGTAGAGACAGCCCGGCGTACAGCAGTTTCAAAGTCTAGCTTGGCCTTTAACAGAAGGCTTAATTTAGCCAAACGTTTATCTCTGTCTGCTTTCTTTTCAGCCGTTGTGGTTCCAGCTGTTACAATTCTTAATGCTCTGTCCACATCTGTTTCCTCCATCAACTGTGTCTCTTCATGATAGTTTGTGATGGACCCTGTGAGTGAAAATAAGGCATGTTCGATCCAATCTGCTTTGGTCGGGTCGTGGCCTTCAGTTGGCACAGGCTGCCCCGTATCAGTGGTGTCAGGGGTCTCACCCTCTGTGCCTGCCATCTTTTATCTGGATTTTCAGTGAAAATAAAAATAAAAGATGCTCTGTATTCGTTACTCTAAACTTTTCACTATTTGAAATAAACAGGAAAGTTTAAATGTACACAGGATAACTGGAAGATGATGTGTCAGAGAGAAGGAAGAGAAAGGAAAATTTTTTTTTCAGTTATCTGGAGTGAAAACTGTACTTTTGTTTGTTATTTTAAATTCTTTCGTATTTAAAATAAGCAAAAATGTTTGTCTGTACCTCTGTTATTCTAAATAATTTATTTAAAATAAACAGGAGTTATTGTTTGTGTACAGAACAAATTTAAAAGCTGGTAACTCACCATAAAAATGCTGACTTTTTTATGATGTTTTTGAGAAAACTCATCTGTCAACGTCTTTTAACCAACAGGGGGCAGCTTCGAGACTTAATGATATCACGAGGAGACTGATTTTGTTTATTCAGTATTTAAACTAAAAACAACCTTTTCAGAGTTAGTTTCTAGTGTATCAGTGATAAACGCTCGAACCACGTTCTTGTCAGAGACAAATCTATGTTGTTAGACAGTTTAGATGGCTTTAAATGAGTGTTTAAACTCTCAGTGAAATCTCCGTTTGTCCTGTGAGTGTGTGAACTGCTTGTCACCCGAAGTGCACCTGGAAATGACGACACAAGTAGGCGGGTCGACGCAGCGCGTCACCAGCTTCCGTTGAGCGAGGCGGAGCTCGCTAAACAGATACGTGACGTCAACCAATCAATCACAGCGTTTGTAGTTCATTCCCAAGCGTTCATGGTGAATGAAGTTTTCTTACCTTCGCCCAATGCAGTACCGGAAATGACGACAAAGTGGGTTGGTCGCAACGGCGTGCGTTCCCACTACAGCGAATCAGCGCTCGCCACGAGTGATTGACAGCTCACAGCTCTCGTTTATCCAATCACAGCTCATAAACAAACGTGTACACGTAGCCTTTAACGCTACCTATTAGCACAATAGAACGCAACTTTACAGACCCTTAAAACAACTCAAACGCTTCAAATTAACTTCCCAAAATTCTGAAACGTGGCAATCACAATTAAAACAGGCACGACTTAGCTACGCTTAGTAACCCAGCACTGCAGCTGCAGAACAAACACGGACTCGCTCGGAGCCACTTAAAGGTCGGTTCCGGTCCACTTTTTAATGGAGCAGGAAACGGGTCTGACAGAACCCAGCCGACAACGTTCTAACAGTAATATGCTTTTTCGACCTGCTCTAATATGTAAAATACCAGCACAGCGATCTTTTAGATGTTAATTATAGCTTTCAGGCTTTTGACACGGCGGTCAAACAAAGCTTCGTACAGGAGTCTGTGTGAACTGGACCGGAACCAGAACCCCCACAGACCACGGGCTGACAAAACCTCACCTGAATGCTTCCAACAGCGTGTAACAGAGTTGAAACGAATAACAATCTCCCAGCTTCAAATGATAAAAACATGCAGAATCTGCCTGCCTTGAACACTTCCAGCCAAAATTATTATCCTCAGAGTTTAAAAATTGGAACAATCATGCCAACATAACGTTTCAAGTTCACGAGAGATCACAGATTTATCAATAAACTTTCAGAAAAACTCGTACGGCCACCAGATGAAGGAAACATGAGGGAGACCATATATTGTGTCTTTAAACACATATAGTGCCACCCAGATGTAACTAAAGGATTTTAACAGGGGTCAGTATTAAGCTGACCTCTTTATCCTTAATTAATCTACTTATTCAGATTGAATAGTAATTTCACGGATTCTTTTCTTTTTCAGTTTACCCAATATTTCTGTGATCTTTATGATGGATAAATAAACAAAGCCATTAAGTGACAGAGACGTTAACCTAGTTGGTATGCCAGGCGACACTACCATTTATTTAAAATAAATCAACTAAATTAACACCATTACACTTGATTGACATGATTTCACTTTCTTTCAATTTAATACGTCAGCACACTTAAATTTAACACAACAGACTTCAATATTGGATGTTAAACATATTTAGTCTGAGGGCTCTTTAGCTTAAAATAGTTTCCAGCTTAGATTGAGAGAAAAAGATAGGAGGAAGATGGGAGATGGTTTAAAGGAAATTATCTTGAGCATGATACCAAAAGTGACACTTCCATCCGACTTCTGCTAAAATCCAGGTACGTTTGTAAACAGCTCTTTACCTTTCGACGAGTCTGATAAAGAAATGACACCAGCCTTCAGATGCGCAGAGTCCTTTAGTCCCAGCACGTCCAAAACTGGTTCTAGTTTACGTTTCAACGTCTCCTGGTTTCCGCTTGGTCATCAGAGAATATGTCAGCTCCTGGCCTCTGACTTCAAGATAAACTTATTCCAGGAAGGAATAAACAAAGTTTTGAGCTTACGCTCGTTCGAAGTGGATTCATAACAGCATGTTATACAATCCTTAGCTGAATGACTGTCCTTGGCGGGTGACAGGCATTCATTCAGCTCTTTGGGACGTCTTCATGTCTTTGAAGCTCCCAGAAACTCTCTGACGTTCCAGCAACAGCTTAGAACTTAAAAAAGGATCAAAGAGAGGAGTGAGGCTTGTCTCTTTTTCATTGGTCCACTTGTTATCACTATTCAAGGTGAAATTCAGCGCAGAGAAGGAAATTGTTTAGGAAAAGTATCTGAGTGAGAGACTTTCAGACGCTAGATGAGAGTTTTAGCTGAAACTCGACAAAAACAATTTCTGTATGAGTCAGTTTGACATTTTAGCTGAACTTTGACACCTTTTCATTTGCAGAAATGACACATTGATGTTTCACATTTAAAGAATAACAGCATATAACATATATCATGAAAATGACAAAAGTTATTCTTTTGATTACATTAGAATAAAATCAAAGATAGAAATAGTCTCTTTTGGTGACTATATTCTCAGATTACAACTAATGGAATGATTTTGTGGTAAATGTCTTGCTTTACTGAGAGGTCAGCAAAGGTCATCTCTGGAACAGTTCAAAAGCACACAGGTGTATCAAAGTGGACACGGCCATGTCCATTACATGTGGTAACAAGGATATTGGCCTATAATTTTTGAATACACATTTATCACCATTTTTAAAAAGAGGAATTACCTTTGCTACTTTCATGTTATCTGGAAATATTCCTGTTGAAATGATGAATTGCATATACAGTATATGTAAACGGTTCAATAACATAACTCATTATTTCTTTTACGAACATCATATCCATGTCCCAGTCCATGTATCCAGTCTTTTGATCTCTTGTCTGAGAGATTTTTTACCATTTTCATAATTTCCTCTTTGTTAGTTCCATTAAGAAAAATACTGTTGGTGCAACTTTTAATTGAATGACACACATTATATCTACTTTTGGTATTTTAGCTGCAAGGCTTGATCCAATATTTACAAAATATTGATTAAATTAATTTACGATATCATTCACATCATGTATTTCTTTGTCATCTTTCACAAAATATTTTGCAATGTTCGTTTTCGCTGGAAGTTAAATTTGTCACAGGCTGTGTCTCAACAGAATAACAGACCAATTGCACCAAGTACCACTCCCCTAAATCGAATGATTAATGTGTACAGCACCCCAGACACCATTCAAGCAGGGGTCATTGATGCAGATTATCAAGGGGAGCTGGGCGTGGTCTGTAAACATCAAAATGACAGCCCTTTGGTGCTGGAAAAAGGAGACAAAATAGCACAGTTACTTATTAAGCCATGTGACATGTCAACAGTGATGGAAATTCCTGCACCTGTCACAGTGACCGTTAGAGGAACTGGTGGCTTTGGTTCCACTGACAAACCTGGAGCCAAAGTATGGGTGAGACAGGAAAATGGTCCTCCTCGTGCTACAGAAATAATAGCACAAGGAACAGATGCAACAGTTTCAGTGTTGTATTCAGGAGAGGAAAAATGGATAAATGTACCTGTCAAAAAATGTTATTTGAGAGAAAACTAATTGATCTTTCTCTGTCTGTAAGCAGTATTTCTTGTTTCCACAGCTTGATGTTTCCCTGGTCTTTGTTGACGGGCGGATCGAGTTCATCACGGGGCCAAGATGACCGGCGGTCGTGGCAAGCGCCAACCAAATGGCAGTGTCGGCTGTTTGGGCACCGTGTTCCTGGTCAGCCTCTCCTCAGCAACACCAGGACAAATGCTGAGTGAGGTAGAAAAACCTCATGTTGTTGTACGAGCAAAGATGCTTCAGACAAAAATAAAAGCAACCTGACCTGTACATCCAATAACCTTTGCTGGGTTAGTCAAGTTGCCAGTGACTGTCCGATTTACATGTGCCCGAAATGCTTCAGAGGGTATGACATCCCGATAACCATGACAGGATGCAAGGTGACTGTTGAATCGCAGGTTCCCGTGTGTATGATGTTCAAAAATCATACATGCATGCCTAAGGGCCAGAATGGGACACGTTTCAGCTTCACTGCTGATGAGAGAGTAATTGGACCACGTGTACTCTACAATCCTTACATGCACAGGTGCAGAAGGAGCGCTTCCAAAGGGTGGTGACGACGAAGAATCATCATGAATGGCGCAGGTTGTGGAACATCTCGAGTACACATTGGTTGGTTTTGAAACCAGAAATGACAAAATGTGATGAAAAAATGTGTGAGGGACATTGGGTACAATATCTGATTAATGACACAACTACAGTATGCAAGTATCATGTTTTACCTGTAATTACTGTACAAGGGTATTGGTTTTTGAAAATAAAAGGTGAATGGTTTGAGCCAAGGACAAACTTCACTTATGACATGCAACTGTGCGAGACTGCAGACAAAGGAGTGATATGTATGTTGCAAACAGGTCACATTAACCCGTGTATAACCAGAGATGGGGTGTTGTGTGATTGGGTTCATGAACCAGCTAGGGACATGCTATGGCAGATCGGACCACACACGTTATGCGTAGCAACAATTAAGAGCCATCCACAATTACCCACGGTGCCTTTCTCTGGCTGTTTGTATGGTGTTCACTTGTGGAGTTGGAACAACCAGACTTATCGATTAACCAATTACAGTTCAAGCACCCGTCTGACTGAGGTACAGTGGCAATTTCTGCATGTACCGTGGCGGGTCTCCCTGGCTCGTTTCAAGCGCGCGTTGAACGATTCCATGGAGCTAAAACAGATGATTGAATCCCATAAGTCTAACGTTTCTGATTTAACAGTGTCCACATACATTGCACAGGGGAAGGTTTTACATGCGGCTAAACTCATCGAACAGGCGTCGGCCCACCATTGGTGGGACATATTCACAGGAATGTCATCGACGGCGCGAGCATATGCAGTCCCTCCTTTGCTAATTTTAGTGCTTTGCTTAGTAGTATTAACTTTGTGTAACGTGTGCACATGTTTTTATATTAAACGCACGAAAGATCGTATAATTAGATTGGTTTATAACACAGCTCTGGAATGAAGATTACGGTTAAGATAAGAGATCATTGGTTTGGAACTGAGAGAACTACTGTTGAAATAGATGCAACGGTAAGACCTGTTACGTTAGTACGGGATTATTGGGTTAGTAGAAATGGGATATATCAAGTCATTGTTCATGAAGGTGATCGGGTTTCTTTCCTTGATTTGGTTTGCGCAGCCGCGAGTATGGAAAGATGGATGGGCATATATTGGCAAGTGCCCTATGAGGTCACAGGACAACATTTTCAAAATTAGTCAAAAATCAAAGGGTGGGATGAGGAATGAGATAAACCAGAGAAATATTATGCTTTCTGACTATTTTATCAAATTTAAGTGTATTCATTAAAACTGATCATATACTTAGTGTCAGGCTGACTTTTTAGTGAGGCAACTTTTGCTTTGAAAGGCACTGATTATGTGGGAGAGGCAAGGGCCCTGCTCTTTTTCACATATAACTTTGTTTTTATTGGCAAAAGTTGCAACAGTCTAATCAAAGTAACAAATGTTATCCCTCACCCGTGCCTTGCACCGACTCACACAAAAACATGTTTGTATTAAGATGAGAGAGTGAAGTCATTATAGACACGCACACACACGCACGCATGCATACACATTCACACACCTCAAAGGTATAAAATAGGAGGCGCTCGGATGGACATCCGAAGTCTACCGTGGGTCTGATCAACGCCCGGTTTTGCATTGAAGAAAATATCTCCCACTGAACGAAGCGGCTTCCTCGTTTGTATCAACGGTGAGGGATTCTGATCTTTTTATTTCAATGCCTTTTTCTGAGTGTGTGTGAGAGCTTGAGGCTTTGCTGTTGTTCGTGGCGGGGTTTAAAATTGATGCTTAACCCTAGCAAATAACAGTATGTGTTGTTTTGAGCATTTTTATGCTTTGCAGAGTTTCATTGTATCTGTGGCAACTTTTTATTAAAGCATACTGAAGTACACAGTTCTGAGAGTGTGTTTTCATTGTACCGACCTTTTTCCCGAGTCTTGCGCATTTAAAATAAAATATCATAAGACATCATGTTTTAATGTATTTGTTTGTTTGTTTATTTTTGTCAATTTTTGTGTACGAACATGTGATAGTGACTGGTGATTTGTCATTTTTGAGCTCATCTAAATGTGTCTAAGTTTTTCAATAATAACCCAGAATTTACAGACCTACGGAAGGGTATTGCTCTCATCCATGAAATAATATTTTTTGAGCTTATGTAGTAAAAACTTGATAAGTAAAACGTGATAATATGCAGTAAAAACGTGATAATTATGTAGTAAAAACGTGATATTATGTAGTAAAAACGTGATAATTATGTAGTGAAAACGTGATAATTATGTAGTGAAAACTTCCGTACAGACCAAATACCATACCATTTTATTTATAGAGCACTTCAAACAGCAACAAGGCCAACCAAAGTGATGTACAAACAAAACAAACAACAGGCAACACGCTCAATGAAGTACAAAAAATAGACATAAAACATTGTAGATAATAAATATAATGACCAAAACACAGATTAGCTGGTGTTGAAAGCAACAGAATAGTAATGGGTTTTTAAACGGGATTTGAAAACCGAGAGGGAGGGGGCATGTCTGTCAAGCAGAGGTAACTTGTTCCAGAGTCTTGGGCCTGCTACAGAGAAAGCCCTGTCACCTCTGCGTTTAAGACGAGACCCTGGAACTGTTAGAAGGAACACAGCACAAACAACACAACCAAGAAAACAGCCAATTTATTTTATCACACTTTTGTCGTTTCTTTTACAAAAATTTGATTTCGAACATGATGGATCACGATCACAACTTGTCAGCAAACGAGGCTTCCAACGAGGAAGACCTTGTGGACTTGGAGGCTATTCAAACGAGCTCTAAAGAAGCAAAAAATTAACTAGGCCCACTAAAAGTCAGAACCCCAAGGAAAAAAGACGGGCAGAAGCCCAGAGCGTGGAGGAGGAGAACACCGCCGCCGCGATCCTGAAAGCAATCAACGTCTTATTGCAAAAGATATATGAACAAACAGAGCTCCTGAAAAAGTTGGATAAGCCTATTGATACCAACACTGCTGAGATAAAGAAAAATAAAGAAGGAATAGCAGAGCTTCAGGTGAAGATGGATGAGCTGCCAAAAGAAAATAAATCGCTGTGCAGCCTTTGTGAGGATCATGCTCGCGTTAAAAACTGCGGTAAAGTGAGCCTCGGGAGGCTCGAGCCAAACTGTGGCCGCTGGTCCAAGAAGCCAAAAATAAAGGAAAAAGAGCATTTCTGAAGGAAGGTTATGCTCTGATTGACAACCAAAGAGTGGATCCGAATTGATAAATTAGATGTGACAGCTTTCAGTTCTCAGGTATGCTGGTTGGTGTTAAAGTGTGTGTGACATGATTTTTGAACTTTGCATAAAATGGCACAACATATATATCTTGTATCATTCAACCAGCCCTGAAAACACATCTCTTTAGACTAGCTTATCATTAACTTTACTAAATGTATTTTTATTATTTTGCATTTTATAATCTTTATGTATTTTATATTTCAATTTGTCACTGATAATGTTTGAACTGTATTCGTTTGTTAAGTGTCCTTGGGTGTCCTGAAAGGTGCTTTTAAATAAAATGATGATTATTATTATTATTATAACTATGTTCGTTGTTGCAAACAAAATGATAAATTAATGAAAATTCGTTTCAAAGTGAGTTTAAAATTCGCGCCGTGTTTCTTCACGGGACATCCGGGTACTTCCACATGCGATTTCTGTGATGTACGAACAGGAATGTCTCCTAGAATGCCCCTTTTACATAACAATGGCGCACAATATAGAAACCGACGAATTTAGCAATCTAACTTTAGATTTGAGCGATTTGTCTTCAGTTTGGGAAGCTGAAGTAAGTTCAGGGTTGAACAAGAAACAGCAGGTTCTGCCTTACCATTCGGGTGGAGCGAGCGGGGCTCCGAGGGGGACAGCTTTGTTTGTTTTGTCCAGTCTTGACGAAGTTTTTCATCTTTTGGGAAAGTGAAAAGGCTCACTTGTTCACTGATGATATTAGAACACCCAAATGCGACACAACCTAACGGCATTTTTCAAGTTATACAACAAACAAACAAAAAAATGGCGATCTTGCAGATAATGAATATGCGTTATCCTAGCAGACGCAGACTGACTGACATTCCTGTTCGTACGTCACAGACCTAGCATGCGGAAGTACCCGGATGGCCCGTGAAGAAACACAGCGCAAATTTTAAACTCAATTTGAAACGAATTTTCATCAATTTATCATTTTGTTTGCAACAACAAACATAGATGAATGATACAAGATATATATGTTGTGCCATTTTATGCAAAGTTCAAAAATCATCTCACACACACTTTAAATCTGTTTAAATGTATGTTCCCTGGTTGTCAAGGGTTATTGCATAATTTGTTTTCTGTTTATGCAGGACCCAGCTGCTACTTCCTGCTTTCTTTGTAAATTTCCTTTAATTTAGGAGAGGGGGAAAAAACAACTTTGTTTCATATTATATTATCTTTTATTTCTTTAAATGTTAGGGGGCCAAAAATGACGTAAAACAATTTTTCTTTTCTGTAAGGCGCAAAAGGTTAATTGTGTTTTTCAACAAGAGACTAATTCAGCAGAGGCTGACACCAAATTCTAGAAAGTATAGTGGGGAGATTAAAAAAAAGGCGTTCAATACAAGATCAACTGGACTTTATTTGTTACAATTGTCATTTGTTATAGTGGGGACTGGGGACATTCTGTTTTATTTAGCCATGGTTCATCTCATTCTGCAGGAGTGATGATTTTATTTAATAGTGTAACCTTGTGTGGGTTAAATCCAGTAAAGGCACTCTGTGCCAAACAACAGGAAACAACCCAACTTTAATAGCACACAAGAGGCAGGTCTATATCACAGACTTCCATCTCACTCATGGTACGGCCGGAACACTAACATGATACAGCTAAGCATTATGGGAAAAACACAACACATAGTCCACTCCCTATAACTGTTACAATATTCCCCGCCAGACGGTTAGCTGTCCCAGCAACCGGAAATACTATTACAATGAACTACAATCTCGTAATTAAAACAATATTTCCCTACAGATCAACCACAAAGTCTTTGAACCTCGTTGGGAGCTGCCCTCGTCGACGGTTAGCTCGCGGGGACTCACCCAAAACAACCTGCGGCGTCGGAGGGACCACCGACTAAGAAACAGTCTCTGTACCCCCATCTGCAGGCCTGCCTGGCTGATAGGGGCAAGGCAGTCCCGGTGAAGGACCACCAGTCGGCCCCTCCTTTGCAGCTTCACCCGGTACACCACATCAAAAAGTCTGCATATAACAAATAACACCCTGTTGAAAGATAAGAAATTTTGCTCTTATATTTCAAACAAAATTAAATCATACCTAAGTTCGAATGATAGGGGGGATGTGGATGATTCAACACTCTGGGAAGCAATGAAGGCAGTTATAAGGGGAAATATAATTTCGTTTGAGGCGGCAAAAAATAAAGAGTCCAAGATGAGGTTGGATGAAATAGATAACCTATTGACCTGCTTAGAAGACTCATATAAATTAAAACAGTGTCCGGATACACTGAATAAAATAACAGCTCTGCATTATGAATACAATTCTATTATGTCCAAAAACGTTTCTAAATTATTAGTTCAAGTCAAGCAAAGATACTTCGAGTTAGGTGATAAACCACATAAACTATTAGCCCGTCAGCTCAAACAATCACAGGCCTCTAGAGCTATACATCGTATTAAGCTGGAAGATGGGACCTTACTCACAGATACGGATAAAATCAACGACAGTTTTGCAGAATTCTATGCTAATGTTTATCAGACGCAGGGAAAATTAAACATAGAAAATATGGAAAGATTTTTTGAAAATCCGAATTTACCAAAACTACCACCAGATTCGACTGAAACGCTGGAAGCTAGTATAACCTTACAGGAAATTGAATCTATGATCTTGACCCTTCCCAACAACAAAGCGCCTGGTCCTGACGGCTTTAGTGTCGAATTCTTCAAAGCTTTCAGTTCCAACTTATCTGCCTCCCACCTTAAATAAAGCCAACATCTCGCTCATTCCTAAACCTGGTTGGGATCCAGAGATTGTTTCATCCTATCGTCCAATCTCATTGTTACCTCTAGAAACGAAAATCCTAGGGAAAATTTTAGCTAATAGACTAAAAAAACACATAGGTTTAATTATCCACCCGGATCAGACTGGCTTTATGCCAGGTAGACATATGTTTTTTAATCTGCGTCGTCTTTTTAATATATTATGTTCAAACCATCCAGATGAGTCCGTTGTTATTTCCCTAGATGCACAACGTGCATTTGATCAAGTAGAATGGCCTTATATGATGTATGTGCTCAAAAAATTTGGTTTTGGACCTTTGTTTACGAAATGGATCGAAATAATTTATTCACACCCAACTGCTTCCGTCATTACTAATCAGAATATTTCTTGTCCTTTTGCTATCCATCGTGGTACACGCCAAGGCTGCCCTCTCTCCCAGTTCCTTTTTGCAGTAACTATTGAACCTCTGGCTGCCAGCATAAGGCAAAACCCCTTAATATCCCCTATTGAGATGTTCAATAGTAAACACCATATTTCGCTATATGCTGACGATATACTTTTATATGCTGACGATATACTTTTATATGTCTCCAACCCACGGAAATTGTTATCTTCTCTTTTGACAGTGGTCAATAATTTTGGCCGCTTCTCGGGTTTTTCTATTAGCTGGGACAAAAGTGAATTAATGCCGCTCTCTACAGCAGCTGATCCAGTACATTTGAGGTCGACACCATTTAAGATAGCATATGACTCCTTTACATATTTGGGTGTGTTGGTAACAAAAAAACCAGAGCAACTCTTACGACTGAACTGGCAGAGTAAAATTCTACAACTTAAGAATATTGACTTCTGGAAAACTCTCCCGCTATCCATGGCGGGCAGGATCAACGCCATTAAAATGGTGGTGTTACTGCGATTTCTTCATTTATTTCAGTCGGTCCCAAGTTTTATAGGAACATCCTACTTCAGACAATTAGACTCTATTATTATACCCTTTATTTGGAGCTATTAAAAGGTCAGAATCTCCAAAATACATTTATGTAAACCAGGAACGGAGGGTGGATTCTCCCTACCAGATTTCAAGCAATATTATTGGGCTTGCCATTTATCCATCCTAGCCTGGTGGAGGAAGGGCCCACTCTCACCTGATAGGTCCTGTCCAGCCTGGTTATCTTTAGAACGTCAGCATTGTTGTAAGTCATCTCTGACAGCCCTCCTCAATAACCATGTTAAAGTCAACAAAACACTCTATACTAATAATTTTGTCATTGGCAATACTATCAGAATTTGGAAACAGATACAAAAATTTATGAAAGCTCCAGTGGTTTATTTTGACACTCCTATCTGTGAAAATCACTCCTTTGCACCTGGTTTCAGCTACGCCGACTTCCGGATATGGAAAATGAGAGGCGTTGATGTGATAGGTGACCTATATATTAGTGGAACTTTTGCATCTTTTGCACAGTTACTCTCTAAATATAATCTTCCCCCTTCACATTTTTTCCGCTATTTGCAGGTTCGGGATTATGTTAGGAAAAATGTAGCAGATTTTGGGAATTTAAAGAAACATGAAACTCTGGAGGAAATAATTCAATTTGAGCCTACCAACCAAAGGGCAGTGTCATATTTGCATAAGATTTTTAATAACAAACCTATAGACACAACTAGGATAAAGAAAGCATGGGAGGAAGAGCTAGGACAGCAGCTATCTGATGAAGTATGGGAGGAGTGTTTGAGAAGTATACAAAATTGTTCAGTCAATGCCAGACATAACCTCATACAGTTCAAAACAATACATAGACTCCATTATTCGAGAGATAAACTAAGTACAGTACCGGTACCTTTTTTACAAGCGTGTCTCCAATTTGTAATCGCTGTCAGGCTGCTACTGGTAACTTGACACACTCCTTCTGGTCATGTGTTCGGCTTCACTCATTTTGGACAAAATTTTTTCATTTTTTTTCGACAGCTTTTGGAAAACAATGGGACCCAGAACCACTTATTGCCATCATTGGGGCCTCCAGTGCTCTGCAACCAGCCACTAAAAATGAGAAAATGGCTGTTCTGTTTGGTATGGTGATTGCAAAAAGGTTGATTTTGAGATTTTGGAAAAAAGACTGTGTGCCTATATTTGATATGTGGTTGGGGGAACTGGCAAATACGTTACATCTGGAAAGACTGAGATATTGCAATGCAGATAACATCAGTGTGTTTGAGAAAGTATGGGACCCAGTACTAAAATTCCTGCAATAAAAGACTGTTACTGGCGGGCCTGCCTTTGTTTTGCAGCTTTTGTAACTATCATTATTTTTATTTTTTACTCTTTTGCTTTTTTTGTCTAGATCAATTTATGGTGTATTCATCATAATGTCTTGACTGTGGAAGTGTTTACTGATGTGCCGAGCTGGTGTAGGTGGGGGTGGGGTGAGAATTTGATTTGTTTTGTTAATGTAAAATTGTTTATTTGGAAAATTCAATAAATTCTATAATAAAATAAAATAAAATAAAAAGAAAGTCTCTGCATCACCAAACATGGACCAGCCCACTGACTGGTGAGCTTTGGGGACAGTCCTTTTTTTCGCTCTGGGCAAAACACCCAAACCTTGTCCCCGGGCAGAAAATCCCGTCCATGGCAGTGTGAGTCATAGGCCCGCTTCTGCTTGATCTCAGCTACAGCTAGGGACTCTCGAGCCAGCTCGTGAGCAACTCGAAGATGCTATTTTAAGCCATGAAAGTAGCTCAATCCTGGCACGACTAACCCCTCCGTTTCTGGAGGTGGTCCAAACACCAAGTCTACCGGGGTGTGCAATTCATGGCCAAACATCAGCAAGGCTGGGGTGCAGTGAGTGGGACATATATAAAGTGGACTCCTGGACTGCTGTCCGGTAAGCCCACAGGATGACAGGCAGGTGCAGATCCCAATCTTGCCGCTTGTCCACCAGAATGGCGAGTTGGATGGATAGGGTCCGGTTGAACCGCTCAACCAGCCCATCGCTCTGGGAGTGAAGCGGTGTGGTCCATGTCTTCTTGATGCCAAGCCGCCGTCAGACCTCACCAAACGCTTCTGCCTCAAAGTTCCAACCTTGATCACTATGCAGCTCTTCGGGAGCACCGAACCGGCAGAACATCTCACTCACCAGTCTATCAGCCGTGGTGACAGCACTCTGATCAAGAATGGCATACGCCTCCGGCCACTTGGTGAAATAGTCCATGGCGACCAGGATATACCGGTTCCCCCTTTCTGTCACTGGAAATGGCCCCAGGACATCAACACCCACTCGCTCCACGGGGACTCCCACCTGATACTGTTGCAGGGGAGCATGTGACCGTTGGGTTGGCCCCTTTTTTGCTGTGCAGGCATCACAACAATGAACATGGAGCTCCACATCTTGGCGGCCACCTCAAAGCTGTCCGCGTGCACAAGGAGGTCATCCAGATAAACCACACAGCGGTTCCGTGGAACATGGGCTAGCACCCTCTCCATCAGACGTTCAAAGGTAGCTGGGGCATTGCAGAGGCCAAACGACATCACTTTAAATTGCCACAGTCCTTGTCCGATGGTGAATGCCGTCTTGGGACGGGCTTCTGTGGTCAGTTCCACTTGCCAGTAGCCACTATGGAGATCGAGAGAACTGAACCAGGACCCAGCAATATAGTCAAGAGTGTCATCAATGCGTGGGAGAGGATAGGAGTCTTTGCAGGTGTTTTCATTCTGCCGTCGGAAGTCAACACAGAACCGCCAGTCCTTGTCCTTCTTTCCCACTAGGACCACCGGCGCTGCCCAGGGGCTATTCGAAGGCTCTATTACATCAGCGTCCAGCATCTCTTTGATCTTCTTCTCTGCCACAGCCCACCTTGAAAAAGGCAGACGATGGGGTCGCAGGCGAATGGGTCTGGTCTCGCCAGTATCAATGTAGTGCTGCCTGGACCAGATTGGTGCGAGTACACTCCTCATCCTTGGCAGCAAAAATGTCAATGTAGGCCGCCAGCATGTCTCGTAATTGCTCACTCTGCGTCTGGCTCTGCCCTACACAGCTCCGTAGGCACAGCTCATGTACGGCCTGCCTTGTCTCCTCCGATGGCAGCCCCACATGTGCCTCCCCCATCCCCATTTCGCCATCAGGTGGTCTTTGTAGGACCACGTCATGGTTTTCTGATAGGGTTGGTGAATTGGTTTGGCTTACTCCTTCCTGGCGCTGGGGGGTGGAGTTGGATGATTTTGTGGCCCAGTAGGAGTGTGGCCGCAGTGACATCTATTTTTTTATTTATTTATTATTTTTTTATTAAATTTATTCATTTTAAAATATAACACAATAAACAATCACAAATGTTAGTATACAATATTTAGAAATAAAATGAAGGGTGGCAGAATGAAGAACAAATCTTATTGTATCTGCCCCCTTTTACTATCCGTCAACTCAAACAAAAAAAATCATCAACAATTAACATAATAAAAATAACTCATAATCGTAATCATCAATTTACAACTAACACACACGAAAAACAATTTATATATATCCCTGTAATAATTTTGTTTTGATTAATTTCTTAAATATAAATAATGAAGCAGCATTTTTTATTTCAGTATCCAAAACATTCCACAAACCAATTCCTTGAATAGAGGTTGACCGACCCCTCGAACTGGTTCTGTATTTAGGTTTAACAAAAACGTCTATTCCCTTTAAATTATAACAGCTTTTACGTTTAACAAAAAGTATTTGGATATTAAATGGTAGTACTTCTTTGTGAGCTCTATACATGACTGACAGAATATTGTAATTTACCAAGTCACTGAATTTTAACAACTTCAATTGGTGAAACAGTGTGCTGGATGGGTGACAATAACTTTTTCTGGTAATAATTCGTACAGCTCTTTTCTGTAACAAAAAAACATGTTCGGTGAAAGTTTTACATGCTTTACCCCAGATGTCAATACAATAAATCATGTGTGGAACGACAATTGTGTTGTACAATAAGTACAGAGCTTTTATTAATTAACAGGTTCCTGACTTTGTATAAAACAGCAATAGATCTTGCTACCTTTGTTTTTACTGAATGTATGTGTTGTTTCCAAGTCAATTTGTCATCAATGATGACACCTAGAAATTTCACTTCACTAACACGACAGATCTCAACACCGTCAATCATAAATGGAAAATCAACAGTTAGTTTTTATTACCAAATATCATATATTTTGTTTTATCTACATTAAATGACAATTTATTTAGATTAAACCAATTTTGTATTTTTGCTAATTCTATCTTCATAAACTCAAAAATCTGTATAATATCATGACCAGAACAAAAAAAAGTTGTATCATCAGCAAAAAGAATACATTTGAGAAGTACTGATACCTTGACTAAATCATTAACATACAGAATAAATAACTTAGGTCCAATGATGGAGCCCTGAGGGACTCCACATGTAACATTACATGTGGAGTCCCTCAGGGCTCACATTATCCCACCCTATGTCATCAGTAGGTCTAATCCAATAATGCAGGGGTCTTGAATGTCTGCCAACCAGAATGAGTGTCGATGATGTTGACCATCCACCTGCACGTCAAGGGTTTTCCGGCCCTTCATCCTGGAGCATTCACCTGTGGCCGTAGTGATATATCTCTTGGTTGGGGCCCATCCTCGGGGCCTTGGCATTCTTGTGCCCGGCAGTGTGCCTGGTCGGACCAGGGAGGCGGTAGAGCCGGTATCTAACAAGGCACAGAGGGGAACACCATTAAGCCTAATGTTCAGTATAGTCCATGTTGTCTGCCCAAGCATCCCAACCGCAAGGCATTTTTCGTGTCAGGGGTGTCTTCTGGTGGTGGTAAGCCCCCTTCAATACCACCCCCAATCAGTTTAAAAGGGAGTTGTGAGTCTTTTCCACGTGGAACAGGAGCCGGTGCTGGGCAGTCACAAGCCAGATGACCCATCTCTCCACACCAGTGGCACTCTGTTCCTCTTTGCTGTAGGGTGTTTGCAGTCGGGGAGATGATGTTTGTCTCAGGTTGTCCTCCTCATCACTCTCAGTATTAGCTTGGGCTGTGTACAGCCTCCCCCTTGTGTTGCCATCCTTAGTGCTCAATATCGGTTTAACCCTCTCCGCCTCTGCAAGGACCACCGACCAGCTGCCCTGAGCGTGGACCCAAACATGTTCCCGGAGTCTGGCTGGGCGGAGCCCCCTAATGAAGGCCTGTAGGGCGAGTTTGTCCTGCACTGCTACCTCCAGCTCTGGATAACCTTGTCGGGTTCGTAGCAGGATATCTGCTCACGTGATTGGGACGGTACATGATAAAAAGTTAACGGGAGTGGGAACCAACCAATAGGACAAAAACAAAACAGAAAAAAATACTTCGGACAGGCGACACCATTTTGTAGTTTGACTGACCATTGTTGAATTTTTACCTGGATTAATGAGCATGAACTTGGGCGTTTTGAACCACTTTGGCATGGCTCCCTCAGGTTCTTTACTGTCATGAGGTGGAATAAAATTGGGTACCTAACTGTCCCAGTTACACCCAAAAATAGCAACAACAAAAAAAGAATATAAAGTACAGTATTAAAAGAAACAGTATACTGTACAAGGATCTAAGATACAGCATACTGTAACTGGCAGAGTAAAATTCTACAACTTAAGCACAATATTGACTTCTGGAAAACTCTCCCGCTATCCATGGCGGGCAGGATCAACGCCATTAAAATGGTGGTGTTACTGCGATTTCTTCATTTATTTCAGTCGGTCCCAAGTTTTATAGGAACATCCTACTTCAGACAATTAGACTCTATTATTATACCCTTTATTTGGAGCTATTAAAAGGTCAGAATCTCCAAAATACATTTATGTAAACCAGGAACGGAGGGTGGATTCTCCCTACCAGATTTCAAGCAATATTATTGGGCTTGCCATTTATCCATCCTAGCCTGGTGGAGGAAGGGCCCACTCTCACCTGATAGGTCCTGTCCAGCCTGGTTATCTTTAGAACGTCAGCATTGTTGTAAGTCATCTCTGACAGCCCTCCTCAATAACCATGTTAAAGTCAACAAAACACTCTATACTAATAATTTTGTCATTGGCAATACTATCAGAATTTGGAAACAGATACAAAAATTTATGAAAGCTCCAGTGGTTTATTTTGACACTCCTATCTGTGAAAATCACTCCTTTGCACCTGGTTTCAGCTACGCCGACTTCCGGATATGGAAAATGAGAGGCGTTGATGTGATAGGTGACCTATATATTAGTGGAACTTTTGCATCTTTTGCACAGTTACTCTCTAAATATAATCTTCCCCCTTCACATTTTTTCCGCTATTTGCAGGTTCGGGATTATGTTAGGAAAAATGTAGCAGATTTTGGGAATTTAAAGAAACATGAAACTCTGGAGGAAATAATTCAATTTGAGCCTACCAACCAAAGGGCAGTGTCATATTTGCATAAGATTTTTAATAACAAACCTATAGACACAACTAGGATAAAGAAAGCATGGGAGGAAGAGCTAGGACAGCAGCTATCTGATGAAGTATGGGAGGAGTGTTTGAGAAGTGTTCAGTCAATGCCAGACATAACCTCATACAGTTCAAAACAATACATAGACTCCATTATTCGAGAGATAAACTAAGTACAGTACCGGTACCTTTTTTACAAGCGTGTCTCCAATTTGTAATCGCTGTCAGGCTGCTACTGGTAACTTGACACACTCCTTCTGGTCATGTGTTCGGCTTCACTCATTTTGGACAAAATTTTTTCATTTTTTTTCGACAGCTTTTGGAAAACAATGGGACCCAGAACCACTTATTGCCATCATTGGGGCCTCCAGTGCTCTGCAACCAGCCACTAAAAATGAGAAAATGGCTGTTCTGTTTGGTATGGTGATTGCAAAAAGGTTGATTTTGAGATTTTGGAAAAAAGACTGTGTGCCTATATTTGATATGTGGTTGGGGGAACTGGCAAATACGTTACATCTGGAAAGACTGAGATATTGCAATGCAGATAACATCAGTGTGTTTGAGAAAGTATGGGACCCAGTACTAAAATTCCTGCAATAAAAGACTGTTACTGGCGGGCCTGCCTTTGTTTTGCAGCTTTTGTAACTATCATTATTTTTATTTTTTACTCTTTTGCTTTTTTTGTCTAGATCAATTTATGGTGTATTCATCATAATGTCTTGACTGTGGAAGTGTTTACTGATGTGCCGAGCTGGTGTAGGTGGGGGTGGGGTGAGAATTTGATTTGTTTTGTTAATGTAAAATTGTTTATTTGGAAAATTCAATAAATTCTATAATAAAATAAAATAAAATAAAAAGAAAGTCTCTGCATCACCAAACATGGACCAGCCCACTGACTGGTGAGCTTTGGGGACAGTCCTTTTTTTCGCTCTGGGCAAAACACCCAAACCTTGTCCCCGGGCAGAAAATCCCGTCCATGGCAGTGTGAGTCATAGGCCCGCTTCTGCTTGATCTCAGCTACAGCTAGGGACTCTCGAGCCAGCTCGTGAGCAACTCGAAGATGCTATTTTAAGCCATGAAAGTAGCTCAATCCTGGCACGACTAACCCCTCCGTTTCTGGAGGTGGTCCAAACACCAAGTCTACCGGGGTGTGCAATTCATGGCCAAACATCAGCAAGGCTGGGGTGCAGTGAGTGGGACATATATAAAGTGGACTCCTGGACTGCTGTCCGGTAAGCCCACAGGATGACAGGCAGGTGCAGATCCCAATCTTGCCGCTTGTCCACCAGAATGGCGAGTTGGATGGATAGGGTCCGGTTGAACCGCTCAACCAGCCCATCGCTCTGGGAGTGAAGCGGTGTGGTCCATGTCTTCTTGATGCCAAGCCGCCGTCAGACCTCACCAAACGCTTCTGCCTCAAAGTTCCAACCTTGATCACTATGCAGCTCTTCGGGAGCACCGAACCGGCAGAACATCTCACTCACCAGTCTATCAGCCGTGGTGACAGCACTCTGATCAAGAATGGCATACGCCTCCGGCCACTTGGTGAAATAGTCCATGGTGACCAGGATATACCGGTTCCCCCTTTCTGTCACTGGAAATGGCCCCAGGACATCAACACCCACTCGCTCCACGGGGACTCCCACCTGATACTGTTGCAGGGGAGCATGTGACCGTTGGGTTGGCCCCTTTTTTGCTGTGCAGGCATCACAACAATGAACATGGAGCTCCACATCTTGGCGGCCACCTCAAAGCTGTCCGCGTGCACAAGGAGGTCATCCAGATAAACCACACAGCGGTTCCGTGGAACATGGGCTAGCACCCTCTCCATCAGACGTTCAAAGGTAGCTGGGGCATTGCAGAGGCCAAACGACATCACTTTAAATTGCCACAGTCCTTGTCCGATGGTGAATGCCGTCTTGGGACGGGCTTCTGTGGTCAGTTCCACTTGCCAGTAGCCACTATGGAGATCGAGAGAACTGAACCAGGACCCAGCAATATAGTCAAGAGTGTCATCAATGCGTGGGAGAGGATAGGAGTCTTTGCAGGTGTTTTCATTCTGCCGTCGGAAGTCAACACAGAACCGCCAGTCCTTGTCCTTCTTTCCCACTAGGACCACCGGCGCTGCCCAGGGGCTATTCGAAGGCTCTATTACATCAGCCTCCAGCATCTCTTTGATCTTCTTCTCTGCCACAGCCCACCTTGAAAAAGGCAGACGATGGGGTCGCAGGCGAATGGGTCTGGTCTCGCCAGTATCAATGTAGTGCTGCCTGGACCAGATTGATGCGAGTACACTCCTCATCCTTGGCAGCAAAAATGTCAATGTAGGCCGCCAGCATGTCTCGTAATTGCTCACTCTGCGTCTGGCTCTGCCCTACACAGCTCCGTAGGCACAGCTCATGTACGGCCTGCCTTGTCTCCTCCGATGGCAGCCCCACATGTGCCTCCCCCATCCCCATTTCGCCATCAGGTGGTCTTTGTAGGACCACGTCATGGTTTTCTGATAGGGTTGGTGAATTGGTTTGGCTTACTCCTTCCTGGCGCTGGGGGGTGGAGTTGGATGATTTTGTGGCCCAGTAGGAGTGTGGCCGCAGTGACATCTATTTTTTTATTTATTTATTTTTTTTTAATTAAATTTATTCATTTTAAAATATAACACAATAAACAATCACAAATGTTAGTATACAATATTTAGAAATAAAATGAAGGGTGGCAGAATGAAGAACAAATCTTATTGTATCTGCCCCCTTTTACTATCCGTCAACTCAAACAAAAAAAATCATCAACAATTAACATAATAAAAATAACTCATAATCGTAATCATCAATTTACAACTAACACACACGAAAAACAATTTATATATATCCCTGTAATAATTTTGTTTTGATTAATTTCTTAAATATAAATAATGAAGCAGCATTTTTTATTTCAGTATCCAAAACATTCCACAAACCAATTCCTTGAATAGAGGTTGACCGACCCCTCGAACTGGTTCTGTATTTAGGTTTAACAAAAACGTCTATTCCCTTTAAATTATAACAGCTTTTACGTTTAACAAAAAGTATTTGGATATTAAATGGTAGTACTTCTTTGTGAGCTCTATACATGACTGACAGAATATTGTAATTTACCAAGTCACTGAATTTTAACAACTTCAATTGGTGAAACAGTGTGCTGGATGGGTGACAATAACTTTTTCTGGTAATAATTCGTACAGCTCTTTTCTGTAACAAAAAAACATGTTCGGTGAAAGTTTTACATGCTTTACCCCAGATGTCAATACAATAAATCATGTGTGGAACGACAATTGTGTTGTACAATAAGTACAGAGCTTTTATTAATTAACAGGTTCCTGACTTTGTATAAAACAGCAATAGATCTTGCTACCTTTGTTTTTACTGAATGTATGTGTTGTTTCCAAGTCAATTTGTCATCAATGATGACACCTAGAAATTTCACTTCACT
Source organism: Garcialebias charrua (assembly GCA_038048925.1). Classification (NCBI taxonomy): domain Eukaryota; kingdom Metazoa; phylum Chordata; class Actinopteri; order Cyprinodontiformes; family Rivulidae; genus Garcialebias; species Garcialebias charrua. The sequence goes on from JBBPBX010004746.1 coordinate 43,413, forward strand.
AACACGACAGATCTCAACACCGTCAATCATAAATGGAAAATCAACAGTTAGTTTTTATTACCAAATATCATATATTTTGTTTTATCTACATTAAATGACAATTTATTTAGATTAAACCAATTTTGTATTTTTGCTAATTCTATCTTCATAAACTCAAAAATCTGTATAATATCATGACCAGAACAAAAAAAAGTTGTATCATCAGCAAAAAGAATACATTTGAGAAGTACTGATACCTTGACTAAATCATTAACATACAGAATAAATAACTTAGGTCCAATGATGGAGCCCTGAGGGACTCCACATGTAACATTACATGTGGAGTCCCTCAGGGCTCACATTATCCCACCCTATGTCATCAGTAGGTCTAATCCAATAATGCAGGGGTCTTGAATGTCTGCCAACCAGAATGAGTGTCGATGATGTTGACCATCCACCTGCACGTCAAGGGTTTTCCGGCCCTTCATCCTGGAGCATTCACCTGTGGCCGTAGTGATATATCTCTTGGTTGGGGCCCATCCTCGGGGCCTTGGCATTCTTGTGCCCGGCAGTGTGCCTGGTCGGACCAGGGAGGCGGTAGAGCCGGTATCTAACAAGGCACAGAGGGGAACACCATTAAGCCTAATGTTCAGTATAGTCCATGTTGTCTGCCCAAGCATCCCAACCGCAAGGCATTTTTCGTGTCAGGGGTGTCTTCTGGTGGTGGTAAGCCCCCTTCAATACCACCCCCAATCAGTTTAAAAGGGAGTTGTGAGTCTTTTCCACGTGGAACAGGAGCCGGTGCTGGGCAGTCACAAGCCAGATGACCCATCTCTCCACACCAGTGGCACTCTGTTCCTCTTTGCTGTAGGGTGTTTGCAGTCGGGGAGATGATGTTTGTCTCAGGTTGTCCTCCTCATCACTCTCAGTATTAGCTTGGGCTGTGTACAGCCTCCCCCTTGTGTTGCCATCCTTAGTGCTCAATATCGGTTTAACCCTCTCCGCCTCTGCAAGGACCACCGACCAGCTGCCCTGAGCGTGGACCCAAACATGTTCCCGGAGTCTGGCTGGGCGGAGCCCCCTAATGAAGGCCTGTAGGGCGAGTTTGTCCTGCACTGCTACCTCCAGCTCTGGATAACCTTGTCGGGTTCGTAGCAGGATATCTGCTCACGTGATTGGGACGGTACATGATAAAAAGTTAACGGGAGTGGGAACCAACCAATAGGACAAAAACAAAACAGAAAAAAATACTTCGGACAGGCGACACCATTTTGTAGTTTGACTGACCATTGTTGAATTTTTACCTGGATTAATGAGCATGAACTTGGGCGTTTTGAACCACTTTGGCATGGCTCCCTCAGGTTCTTTACTGTCATGAGGTGGAATAAAATTGGGTACCTAACTGTCCCAGTTACACCCAAAAATAGCAACAACAAAAAAAGAATATAAAGTACAGTATTAAAAGAAACAGTATACTGTACAAGGATCTAAGATACAGCATACTGTAACTGGCAGAGTAAAATTCTACAACTTAAGCACAATATTGACTTCTGGAAAACTCTCCCGCTATCCATGGCGGGCAGGATCAACGCCATTAAAATGGTGGTGTTACTGCGATTTCTTCATTTATTTCAGTCGGTCCCAAGTTTTATAGGAACATCCTACTTCAGACAATTAGACTCTATTATTATACCCTTTATTTGGAGCTATTAAAAGGTCAGAATCTCCAAAATACATTTATGTAAACCAGGAACGGAGGGTGGATTCTCCCTACCAGATTTCAAGCAATATTATTGGGCTTGCCATTTATCCATCCTAGCCTGGTGGAGGAAGGGCCCACTCTCACCTGATAGGTCCTGTCCAGCCTGGTTATCTTTAGAACGTCAGCATTGTTGTAAGTCATCTCTGACAGCCCTCCTCAATAACCATGTTAAAGTCAACAAAACACTCTATACTAATAATTTTGTCATTGGCAATACTATCAGAATTTGGAAACAGATACAAAAATTTATGAAAGCTCCAGTGGTTTATTTTGACACTCCTATCTGTGAAAATCACTCCTTTGCACCTGGTTTCAGCTACGCCGACTTCCGGATATGGAAAATGAGAGGCGTTGATGTGATAGGTGACCTATATATTAGTGGAACTTTTGCATCTTTTGCACAGTTACTCTCTAAATATAATCTTCCCCCTTCACATTTTTTCCGCTATTTGCAGGTTCGGGATTATGTTAGGAAAAATGTAGCAGATTTTGGGAATTTAAAGAAACATGAAACTCTGGAGGAAATAATTCAATTTGAGCCTACCAACCAAAGGGCAGTGTCATATTTGCATAAGATTTTTAATAACAAACCTATAGACACAACTAGGATAAAGAAAGCATGGGAGGAAGAGCTAGGACAGCAGCTATCTGATGAAGTATGGGAGGAGTGTTTGAGAAGTGTTCAGTCAATGCCAGACATAACCTCATACAGTTCAAAACAATACATAGACTCCATTATTCGAGAGATAAACTAAGTACAGTACCGGTACCTTTTTTACAAGCGTGTCTCCAATTTGTAATCGCTGTCAGGCTGCTACTGGTAACTTGACACACTCCTTCTGGTCATGTGTTCGGCTTCACTCATTTTGGACAAAATTTTTTCATTTTTTTTCGACAGCTTTTGGAAAACAATGGGACCCAGAACCACTTATTGCCATCATTGGGGCCTCCAGTGCTCTGCAACCAGCCACTAAAAATGAGAAAATGGCTGTTCTGTTTGGTATGGTGATTGCAAAAAGGTTGATTTTGAGATTTTGGAAAAAAGACTGTGTGCCTATATTTGATATGTGGTTGGGGGAACTGGCAAATACGTTACATCTGGAAAGACTGAGATATTGCAATGCAGATAACATCAGTGTGTTTGAGAAAGTATGGGACCCAGTACTAAAATTCCTGCAATAAAAGACTGTTACTGGCGGGCCTGCCTTTGTTTTGCAGCTTTTGTAACTATCATTATTTTTATTTTTTACTCTTTTGCTTTTTTTGTCTAGATCAATTTATGGTGTATTCATCATAATGTCTTGACTGTGGAAGTGTTTACTGATGTGCCGAGCTGGTGTAGGTGGGGGTGGGGTGAGAATTTGATTTGTTTTGTTAATGTAAAATTGTTTATTTGGAAAATTCAATAAATTCTATAATAAAATAAAATAAAATAAAAAGAAAGTCTCTGCATCACCAAACATGGACCAGCCCACTGACTGGTGAGCTTTGGGGACAGTCCTTTTTTTCGCTCTGGGCAAAACACCCAAACCTTGTCCCCGGGCAGAAAATCCCGTCCATGGCAGTGTGAGTCATAGGCCCGCTTCTGCTTGATCTCAGCTACAGCTAGGGACTCTCGAGCCAGCTCGTGAGCAACTCGAAGATGCTATTTTAAGCCATGAAAGTAGCTCAATCCTGGCACGACTAACCCCTCCGTTTCTGGAGGTGGTCCAAACACCAAGTCTACCGGGGTGTGCAATTCATGGCCAAACATCAGCAAGGCTGGGGTGCAGTGAGTGGGACATATATAAAGTGGACTCCTGGACTGCTGTCCGGTAAGCCCACAGGATGACAGGCAGGTGCAGATCCCAATCTTGCCGCTTGTCCACCAGAATGGCGAGTTGGATGGATAGGGTCCGGTTGAACCGCTCAACCAGCCCATCGCTCTGGGAGTGAAGCGGTGTGGTCCATGTCTTCTTGATGCCAAGCCGCCGTCAGACCTCACCAAACGCTTCTGCCTCAAAGTTCCAACCTTGATCACTATGCAGCTCTTCGGGAGCACCGAACCGGCAGAACATCTCACTCACCAGTCTATCAGCCGTGGTGACAGCACTCTGATCAAGAATGGCATACGCCTCCGGCCACTTGGTGAAATAGTCCATGGTGACCAGGATATACCGGTTCCCCCTTTCTGTCACTGGAAATGGCCCCAGGACATCAACACCCACTCGCTCCACGGGGACTCCCACCTGATACTGTTGCAGGGGAGCATGTGACCGTTGGGTTGGCCCCTTTTTTGCTGTGCAGGCATCACAACAATGAACATGGAGCTCCACATCTTGGCGGCCACCTCAAAGCTGTCCGCGTGCACAAGGAGGTCATCCAGATAAACCACACAGCGGTTCCGTGGAACATGGGCTAGCACCCTCTCCATCAGACGTTCAAAGGTAGCTGGGGCATTGCAGAGGCCAAACGACATCACTTTAAATTGCCACAGTCCTTGTCCGATGGTGAATGCCGTCTTGGGACGGGCTTCTGTGGTCAGTTCCACTTGCCAGTAGCCACTATGGAGATCGAGAGAACTGAACCAGGACCCAGCAATATAGTCAAGAGTGTCATCAATGCGTGGGAGAGGATAGGAGTCTTTGCAGGTGTTTTCATTCTGCCGTCGGAAGTCAACACAGAACCGCCAGTCCTTGTCCTTCTTTCCCACTAGGACCACCGGCGCTGCCCAGGGGCTATTCGAAGGCTCTATTACATCAGCCTCCAGCATCTCTTTGATCTTCTTCTCTGCCACAGCCCACCTTGAAAAAGGCAGACGATGGGGTCGCAGGCGAATGGGTCTGGTCTCGCCAGTATCAATGTAGTGCTGCCTGGACCAGATTGATGCGAGTACACTCCTCATCCTTGGCAGCAAAAATGTCAATGTAGGCCGCCAGCATGTCTCGTAATTGCTCACTCTGCGTCTGGCTCTGCCCTACACAGCTCCGTAGGCACAGCTCATGTACGGCCTGCCTTGTCTCCTCCGATGGCAGCCCCACATGTGCCTCCCCCATCCCCATTTCGCCATCAGGTGGTCTTTGTAGGACCACGTCATGGTTTTCTGATAGGGTTGGTGAATTGGTTTGGCTTACTCCTTCCTGGCGCTGGGGGGTGGAGTTGGATGATTTTGTGGCCCAGTAGGAGTGTGGCCGCAGTGACATCTATTTTTTTATTTATTTATTTTTTTTTAATTAAATTTATTCATTTTAAAATATAACACAATAAACAATCACAAATGTTAGTATACAATATTTAGAAATAAAATGAAGGGTGGCAGAATGAAGAACAAATCTTATTGTATCTGCCCCCTTTTACTATCCGTCAACTCAAACAAAAAAAATCATCAACAATTAACATAATAAAAATAACTCATAATCGTAATCATCAATTTACAACTAACACACACGAAAAACAATTTATATATATCCCTGTAATAATTTTGTTTTGATTAATTTCTTAAATATAAATAATGAAGCAGCATTTTTTATTTCAGTATCCAAAACATTCCACAAACCAATTCCTTGAATAGAGGTTGACCGACCCCTCGAACTGGTTCTGTATTTAGGTTTAACAAAAACGTCTATTCCCTTTAAATTATAACAGCTTTTACGTTTAACAAAAAGTATTTGGATATTAAATGGTAGTACTTCTTTGTGAGCTCTATACATGACTGACAGAATATTGTAATTTACCAAGTCACTGAATTTTAACAACTTCAATTGGTGAAACAGTGTGCTGGATGGGTGACAATAACTTTTTCTGGTAATAATTCGTACAGCTCTTTTCTGTAACAAAAAAACATGTTCGGTGAAAGTTTTACATGCTTTACCCCAGATGTCAATACAATAAATCATGTGTGGAACGACAATTGTGTTGTACAATAAGTACAGAGCTTTTATTAATTAACAGGTTCCTGACTTTGTATAAAACAGCAATAGATCTTGCTACCTTTGTTTTTACTGAATGTATGTGTTGTTTCCAAGTCAATTTGTCATCAATGATGACACCTAGAAATTTCACTTCACTAACACGACAGATCTCAACACCGTCAATCATAAATGGAAAATCAACAGTTAGTTTTTATTACCAAATATCATATATTTTGTTTTATCTACATTAAATGACAATTTATTTAGATTAAACCAATTTTGTATTTTTGCTAATTCTATCTTCATAAACTCAAAAATCTGTATAATATCATGACCAGAACAAAAAAAAGTTGTATCATCAGCAAAAAGAATACATTTGAGAAGTACTGATACCTTGACTAAATCATTAACATACAGAATAAATAACTTAGGTCCAATGATGGAGCCCTGAGGGACTCCACATGTAACATTACATGTGGAGTCCCTCAGGGCTCACATTATCCCACCCTATGTCATCAGTAGGTCTAATCCAATAATGCAGGGGTCTTGAATGTCTGCCAACCAGAATGAGTGTCGATGATGTTGACCATCCACCTGCACGTCAAGGGTTTTCCGGCCCTTCATCCTGGAGCATTCACCTGTGGCCGTAGTGATATATCTCTTGGTTGGGGCCCATCCTCGGGGCCTTGGCATTCTTGTGCCCGGCAGTGTGCCTGGTCGGACCAGGGAGGCGGTAGAGCCGGTATCTAACAAGGCACAGAGGGGAACACCATTAAGCCTAATGTTCAGTATAGTCCATGTTGTCTGCCCAAGCATCCCAACCGCAAGGCATTTTTCGTGTCAGGGGTGTCTTCTGGTGGTGGTAAGCCCCCTTCAATACCACCCCCAATCAGTTTAAAAGGGAGTTGTGAGTCTTTTCCACGTGGAACAGGAGCCGGTGCTGGGCAGTCACAAGCCAGATGACCCATCTCTCCACACCAGTGGCACTCTGTTCCTCTTTGCTGTAGGGTGTTTGCAGTCGGGGAGATGATGTTTGTCTCAGGTTGTCCTCCTCATCACTCTCAGTATTAGCTTGGGCTGTGTACAGCCTCCCCCTTGTGTTGCCATCCTTAGTGCTCAATATCGGTTTAACCCTCTCCGCCTCTGCAAGGACCACCGACCAGCTGCCCTGAGCGTGGACCCAAACATGTTCCCGGAGTCTGGCTGGGCGGAGCCCCCTAATGAAGGCCTGTAGGGCGAGTTTGTCCTGCACTGCTACCTCCAGCTCTGGATAACCTTGTCGGGTTCGTAGCAGGATATCTGCTCACGTGATTGGGACGGTACATGATAAAAAGTTAACGGGAGTGGGAACCAACCAATAGGACAAAAACAAAACAGAAAAAAATACTTCGGACAGGCGACACCATTTTGTAGTTTGACTGACCATTGTTGAATTTTTACCTGGATTAATGAGCATGAACTTGGGCGTTTTGAACCACTTTGGCATGGCTCCCTCAGGTTCTTTACTGTCATGAGGTGGAATAAAATTGGGTACCTAACTGTCCCAGTTACACCCAAAAATAGCAACAACAAAAAAAGAATATAAAGTACAGTATTAAAAGAAACAGTATACTGTACAAGGATCTAAGATACAGCATACTGTAACTGGCAGAGTAAAATTCTACAACTTAAGCAGAATATTGACTTCTGGAAAACTCTCCCGCTATCCATGGCGGGCAGGATCAACGCCATTAAAATGGTGGTGTTACTGCGATTTCTTCATTTATTTCAGTCGGTCCCAAGTTTTATAGGAACATCCTACTTCAGACAATTAGACTCTATTATTATACCCTTTATTTGGAGCTATTAAAAGGTCAGAATCTCCAAAATACATTTATGTAAACCAGGAACGGAGGGTGGATTCTCCCTACCAGATTTCAAGCAATATTATTGGGCTTGCCATTTATCCATCCTAGCCTGGTGGAGGAAGGGCCCACTCTCACCTGATAGGTCCTGTCCAGCCTGGTTATCTTTAGAACGTCAGCATTGTTGTAAGTCATCTCTGACAGCCCTCCTCAATAACCATGTTAAAGTCAACAAAACACTCTATACTAATAATTTTGTCATTGGCAATACTATCAGAATTTGGAAACAGATACAAAAATTTATGAAAGCTCCAGTGGTTTATTTTGACACTCCTATCTGTGAAAATCACTCCTTTGCACCTGGTTTCAGCTACGCCGACTTCCGGATATGGAAAATGAGAGGCGTTGATGTGATAGGTGACCTATATATTAGTGGAACTTTTGCATCTTTTGCACAGTTACTCTCTAAATATAATCTTCCCCCTTCACATTTTTTCCGCTATTTGCAGGTTCGGGATTATGTTAGGAAAAATGTAGCAGATTTTGGGAATTTAAAGAAACATGAAACTCTGGAGGAAATAATTCAATTTGAGCCTACCAACCAAAGGGCAGTGTCATATTTGCATAAGATTTTTAATAACAAACCTATAGACACAACTAGGATAAAGAAAGCATGGGAGGAAGAGCTAGGACAGCAGCTATCTGATGAAGTATGGGAGGAGTGTTTGAGAAGTGTTCAGTCAATGCCAGACATAACCTCATACAGTTCAAAACAATACATAGACTCCATTATTCGAGAGATAAACTAAGTACAGTACCGGTACCTTTTTTACAAGCGTGTCTCCAATTTGTAATCGCTGTCAGGCTGCTACTGGTAACTTGACACACTCCTTCTGGTCATGTGTTCGGCTTCACTCATTTTGGACAAAATTTTTTCATTTTTTTTCGACAGCTTTTGGAAAACAATGGGACCCAGAACCACTTATTGCCATCATTGGGGCCTCCAGTGCTCTGCAACCAGCCACTAAAAATGAGAAAATGGCTGTTCTGTTTGGTATGGTGATTGCAAAAAGGTTGATTTTGAGATTTTGGAAAAAAGACTGTGTGCCTATATTTGATATGTGGTTGGGGGAACTGGCAAATACGTTACATCTGGAAAGACTGAGATATTGCAATGCAGATAACATCAGTGTGTTTGAGAAAGTATGGGACCCAGTACTAAAATTCCTGCAATAAAAGACTGTTACTGGCGGGCCTGCCTTTGTTTTGCAGCTTTTGTAACTATCATTATTTTTATTTTTTACTCTTTTGCTTTTTTTGTCTAGATCAATTTATGGTGTATTCATCATAATGTCTTGACTGTGGAAGTGTTTACTGATGTGCCGAGCTGGTGTAGGTGGGGGTGGGGTGAGAATTTGATTTGTTTTGTTAATGTAAAATTGTTTATTTGGAAAATTCAATAAATTCTATAATAAAATAAAATAAAATAAAAAGAAAGTCTCTGCATCACCAAACATGGACCAGCCCACTGACTGGTGAGCTTTGGGGACAGTCCTTTTTTTCGCTCTGGGCAAAACACCCAAACCTTGTCCCCGGGCAGAAAATCCCGTCCATGGCAGTGTGAGTCATAGGCCCGCTTCTGCTTGATCTCAGCTACAGCTAGGGACTCTCGAGCCAGCTCGTGAGCAACTCGAAGATGCTATTTTAAGCCATGAAAGTAGCTCAATCCTGGCACGACTAACCCCTCCGTTTCTGGAGGTGGTCCAAACACCAAGTCTACCGGGGTGTGCAATTCATGGCCAAACATCAGCAAGGCTGGGGTGCAGTGAGTGGGACATATATAAAGTGGACTCCTGGACTGCTGTCCGGTAAGCCCACAGGATGACAGGCAGGTGCAGATCCCAATCTTGCCGCTTGTCCACCAGAATGGCGAGTTGGATGGATAGGGTCCGGTTGAACCGCTCAACCAGCCCATCGCTCTGGGAGTGAAGCGGTGTGGTCCATGTCTTCTTGATGCCAAGCCGCCGTCAGACCTCACCAAACGCTTCTGCCTCAAAGTTCCAACCTTGATCACTATGCAGCTCTTCGGGAGCACCGAACCGGCAGAACATCTCACTCACCAGTCTATCAGCCGTGGTGACAGCACTCTGATCAAGAATGGCATACGCCTCCGGCCACTTGGTGAAATAGTCCATGGTGACCAGGATATACCGGTTCCCCCTTTCTGTCACTGGAAATGGCCCCAGGACATCAACACCCACTCGCTCCACGGGGACTCCCACCTGATACTGTTGCAGGGGAGCATGTGACCGTTGGGTTGGCCCCTTTTTTGCTGTGCAGGCATCACAACAATGAACATGGAGCTCCACATCTTGGCGGCCACCTCAAAGCTGTCCGCGTGCACAAGGAGGTCATCCAGATAAACCACACAGCGGTTCCGTGGAACATGGGCTAGCACCCTCTCCATCAGACGTTCAAAGGTAGCTGGGGCATTGCAGAGGCCAAACGACATCACTTTAAATTGCCACAGTCCTTGTCCGATGGTGAATGCCGTCTTGGGACGGGCTTCTGTGGTCAGTTCCACTTGCCAGTAGCCACTATGGAGATCGAGAGAACTGAACCAGGACCCAGCAATATAGTCAAGAGTGTCATCAATGCGTGGGAGAGGATAGGAGTCTTTGCAGGTGTTTTCATTCTGCCGTCGGAAGTCAACACAGAACCGCCAGTCCTTGTCCTTCTTTCCCACTAGGACCACCGGCGCTGCCCAGGGGCTATTCGAAGGCTCTATTACATCAGCCTCCAGCATCTCTTTGATCTTCTTCTCTGCCACAGCCCACCTTGAAAAAGGCAGACGATGGGGTCGCAGGCGAATGGGTCTGGTCTCGCCAGTATCAATGTAGTGCTGCCTGGACCAGATTGATGCGAGTACACTCCTCATCCTTGGCAGCAAAAATGTCAATGTAGGCCGCCAGCATGTCTCGTAATTGCTCACTCTGCGTCTGGCTCTGCCCTACACAGCTCCGTAGGCACAGCTCATGTACGGCCTGCCTTGTCTCCTCCGATGGCAGCCCCACATGTGCCTCCCCCATCCCCATTTCGCCATCAGGTGGTCTTTGTAGGACCACGTCATGGTTTTCTGATAGGGTTGGTGAATTGGTTTGGCTTACTCCTTCCTGGCGCTGGGGGGTGGAGTTGGATGATTTTGTGGCCCAGTAGGAGTGTGGCCGCAGTGACATCTATTTTTTTATTTTTTTATTATTTTTTTATTAAATTTATTCATTTTAAAATATAACACAATAAACAATCACAAATGTTAGTATACAATATTTAGAAATAAAATGAAGGGTGGCAGAATGAAGAACAAATCTTATTGTATCTGCCCCCTTTTACTATCCGTCAACTCAAACAAAAAAAATCATCAACAATTAACATAATAAAAATAACTCATAATCGTAATCATCAATTTACAACTAACACACACGAAAAACAATTTATATATATCCCTGTAATAATTTTGTTTTGATTAATTTCTTAAATATAAATAATGAAGCAGCATTTTTTATTTCAGTATCCAAAACATTCCACAAACCAATTCCTTGAATAGAGGTTGACCGACCCCTCGAACTGGTTCTGTATTTAGGTTTAACAAAAACGTCTATTCCCTTTAAATTATAACAGCTTTTACGTTTAACAAAAAGTATTTGGATATTAAATGGTAGTACTTCTTTGTGAGCTCTATACATGACTGACAGAATATTGTAATTTACCAAGTCACTGAATTTTAACAACTTCAATTGGTGAAACAGTGTGCTGGATGGGTGACAATAACTTTTTCTGGTAATAATTCGTACAGCTCTTTTCTGTAACAAAAAAACATGTTCGGTGAAAGTTTTACATGCTTTACCCCAGATGTCAATACAATAAATCATGTGTGGAACGACAATTGTGTTGTACAATAAGTACAGAGCTTTTATTAATTAACAGGTTCCTGACTTTGTATAAAACAGCAATAGATCTTGCTACCTTTGTTTTTACTGAATGTATGTGTTGTTTCCAAGTCAATTTGTCATCAATGATGACACCTAGAAATTTCACTTCACTAACACGACAGATCTCAACACCGTCAATCATAAATGGAAAATCAACAGTTAGTTTTTATTACCAAATATCATATATTTTGTTTTATCTACATTAAATGACAATTTATTTAGATTAAACCAATTTTGTATTTTTGCTAATTCTATCTTCATAAACTCAACTAACAACTAACACACACGAAAAACAATTTATATGTATCCCTGTAATAATTTTGTTTTGATTAATTTCTTAAATATAAATAATGAAGCAGCATTTTTAATTTCAGTATCCAAAACATTCCACAAACCAATTCCTTGAATAGAGGTTGACCGACCCCTCGAACTGGTTCTGTATTTAGGTTTAACAAAAACGTCTATGGCCGCGCTCAGACCAGCCGCAGCTTCATGGGCTCCCAGATCATCCCCAGTTTTTAGTAATTTTAATAGTGTTTTTGTACCTGACTCTGCACGTTTTTTGCGGGTGAATTATAGTCGAACTGAGCTGTTAAGTATTGGAGCGGATTTACCACAAGGCACAGCTGAAATCAGCAACAAACTCAAATCAGAGCTTGGAAGATTGGAGCTGCTAAGATCATCTTTCTGGAAGCAGATAGGAAAAAAGTGTGGCTGTCGAGCAGGAATTATGACGAGACTGCGGGCAGACGCTAAAACCGGGAGACCCCCGATGCCAGCTCTTTTTCTGTCCAACGTGCGTTCGCTGGACAACAAAATGGATTTACTTCGTTTGAGAGTAACCACGTCGGAGGAGATGAGGAGATGCTCGGTGCTTTGCCTCACGGAAACGTGGATCAATGAGGACACTCCTGACTCTGTTTATGAGTTGGATAATAGGCTCTTTTTCAGAACGGACCGGTGCACCGAGACTACGGGGAAAACACGAGGCGGTGGCGTCTGTATTTACGTTAACAAAGACTGGTGCACGAACTGTGCCGTTATCAGCAGGATCTGCTCAGCTGCTGTGGAGCTTTTAACAATAAGATGTCGACCACATTACCTCCCCCGCGATTATTCAGCGATAATAATAAGCGCTGTTTACATAGCACCCGATGCTAATGCCAACGACGCCCAGGGAGAAATTCATGACTTACTCACCTCGCTGCAGTGTAAATATCCTGAGGGGCTTTTCATTGTTTCCGGGGACTTCAATCACGTGGATTTACGTGTCATCCTTCCAACCTTCAATCAGCACGTTTTCACAGCAACACGAGGAAATAAGACGCTAGACCAAGTCTTCACGAATGTGAAGGGGGCGTACACGGCGAAGCCACGCCCACCGCTCGGGGCTTCCGACCATCGCTCCCTGTTACTGGTCCCTAGACAGCTCCCCCCACTCAGACGCTCCAAGCCGGAACAAAGAGAGATCACATTGTGGCGCCAAGATAGTACCCCCATGCTGAGAGACTGCTTTGAAAACACAAACTGGTCTGTCTTCAAAGAGGCAGCTACGAATGGAAGTTCAGTTGACCTGGAACTTTATGCTTCCTCAGTCCTGGGTTACATCAGTACATGCGCTGAAAATGTATCCATAAGAAAGTATGTTAAATTTTACCCCAATCAAAAACCCTGGCTAAATAAGGATGTCCGCACCCTGCTGGCAGCCAGGGACACTGCATTCAAGTCTGGAGATACTGAGGAGTTGAGAAAGTGCAGGAAAGAACTGGATGATGGCATAAAGAAGGCCAAAGCCGCGTATGCACAGAGGATCGAGGGACAGTTCACCTCACATGATCCACGGAGCATGTGGCAGGGCATCAAATGCTTAACAGATTACAAGGGCAAAAGCAAACAATGCCCCAGGGACCCATCTCTGCCTGATGCCCTCAATAAGTTTTATGCACGTTTTGAAGATCCAAACAGACCAGCTAGCACCAGACTCACCTCATCACCAGACGAGGAGCACCTCAAAGTGACCGCAGCAGAAGTGAGAGGTAGTCTCAGAAGGATCAACCCTCATAAAGCTACGGGTCCAGACAACATCCCAGGGAAAGTTCTGAAGGAATGTGCGGACCAGCTCTGTGAGGTGCTGGCTGACGTCTTCACCACCTCACTTTCACTGGAGTCAGTTCCCACCTGCCTGAAGACTGCCACCATCATCCCAGTCCCAAAAAGCTCCACAGTGACTGGTCTGAATGACTATAGACCGGTGGCTCTCACCCCGATAGTCGCTAAATGTTTTGAGAAACTGGTCATGTCCCACATCAAGACAACCGTCAACATCAGCGAGGACCCTCATCAATATGCATACCGCGAGAACCGATCAACAGAGGACGCCATCTCCTCTGTGGTCCACACTGCTCTCACCCACCTGGATCAGAAGGACTCATACGTGCGTCTGCTCTTTGTGGACTTCACATCTGCCTTCAACACCATGATCCCCCAAACTCTGATAGACAAACTATCCACACTTGGACTAAGCCCCTCCATCTGTAACTGGGTACTAGACTTCTTAACAAACAGACCACAGTCCGTGAAGATCCACAACTTCTCCTCCTCCACCATAACCCTCAGCACTGGCTCTCCTCAAGGATGTGTGCTGAGCCCTCTTCTGTTCACTCTGCTCACATATGATTGTACAGCCACACATCCAGGCTGTCATATTGTTAAGTTTGCAGATGATACAGCGGTGGTGGGATGCATCACAGATAATGATGAATCCAGCTACAGACAGGAGGTGGAACATCTGGAGAGCTGGTGCAAAGAGAACAACCTTCACATGAATGTGAAGAAGACGAAGGAGATGATTGTGGACTTCAGAAGGAACAAACACACCCACACCCCACTGTATATAGGTGGATCTGCGGTGGAGGTGGTCTCCAGCTACAAGTACCTGGGTGTACACTTGAATGATAACCTCAGCTGGAGCAACAACACCACCAGCCTGATCAAGAAAGGTCATCAGAGACTCTACTTCCTCAGACGGCTGAGACGAGCTGGTCTGAGAAGCTCAGTCCTCACCTCGTTCTACAGGTGTGCAGTGGAGAGCGTCCTGTGCTCCAGCATCAACGTGTGGCATGGAGGCTGCACAGTTGCAGAGAGGAAAGCTCTACAGAGAGTGGTGAAGGCTGCACAGAAGTCTGTGGGAGTCAGTCTCCCCACCATCACAGACATTTACACCTCCAGATGCAGAAAAAGAGCCACCTGCATCATGAAAGACCTCACTCACCCAGCACACTCACTCTTTGCACCACTCCCCTCGGGACGGAGGTTGAGGAGCATCAAATGTAGAACCACTAGACTGAGGAACAGCTTCTACCCTGAGGCTGTCAGACTCATGAATAAATAAATAATAAGAATAAACACTGCAAAATGTCACATCATGTTGATACTGATCTGTTTCTTGTTGCTGCGTTCATCTGTGACCATCTGCTCATAATGACTCATGTTCGTGCTGCTGTTTATAATGATGTTTTTCTACTACATTAGGGCTTAGTGTATTACTAGCTGATGTCTCTCTTAGTTAATCCTAGATGTTATTATTGTTTTTCTCTTGCATTTGTTGTTGGATGTAACTGGGACCCTGTGTACATAATCTCGTTTTCATCACATGTACTACATGCGGTGCAAATGACAATAAATACTCTCTGACTCTCTGACTCTCTGATTCTCAAAAATCTGTATAATATCATGACCAGAACAAAAAAATGTTGTATCATCAGCAAAAAGAATACATTTGAGAAGTACTGATACCTTGACTAAATCATTAACATACAGAATAAATAACTTAGGTCCAATGATGGAGCCCTGAGGGACTCCACATGTAACATTACATGTGGAGTCCCTCAGGGCTCACATTATCCCACCCTATGTCATCAGTAGGTCTAATCCAATAATGCAGGGGTCTTGAATGTCTGCCAACCAGAATGAGTGTCGATGATGTTGACCATCCACCTGCACGTCAAGGGTTTTCCGGCCCTTCATCCTGGAGCATTCACCTGTGGCCGTAGTGATATATCTCTTGGTTGGGGCCCATCCTCGGGGCCTTGGCATTCTTGTGCCCGGCAGTGTGCCTGGTCGGACCAGGGAGGCGGTAGAGCCGGTATCTAACAAGGCACAGAGGGGAACACCATTAAGCCTAATGTTCAGTATAGTCCATGTTGTCTGCCCAAGCATCCCAACCGCAAGGCATTTTTCGTGTCAGGGGTGTCTTCTGGTGGTGGTAAGCCCCCTTCAATACCACCCCCAATCAGTTTAAAAGGGAGTTGTGAGTCTTTTCCACGTGGAACAGGAGCCGGTGTTGATCACAAGCCAGATGATGACCCATCTCTCCACACCAGTGGCACTCTGTTCCTCTTTGCTGTAGGGTGTTTGCAGTCGGGGAGATGATGTTTGTCTCAGGTTGTCCTCCTCATCACTCTCAGTATTAGCTTGGGCTGTGTACAGCCTCCCCCTTGTGCTGCCACCCTTAGTGCTCAATATCGGTTTAACCCTCTCCGCCTCTGCAAGGACCACCAACCAGCTGCCCTGAGCGTGGACCCAAACATGTTCCTGGAGTCTGGCTGGGCGGAGCCCCCTAATGAAGGCCTGTAGGGCGAGTTTGTCCTGCACTGCTACCTCCAGCTCTGGATAACCTTGTCGGGTTCGTAGCAGGATGTCTGCTCACGTGATTGGGACGGTACAAGATAAAAAGTTAACGGGAGTGGGAACCAACCAATAGGACAAAAACAAAACAGAAAAAAATACTTCGGACAGGCGACACCATTTTGTAGTTTGACTGACCATTGTTGAATTTTTACCTGGATTAATGAGCATGAACTTGGGCGTTTTGAACCACTTTGGCATGGCTCCCTCAGGTTCTTTACTGTCATGAGGTGGAATAAAATTGGGTACCTAACTGTCCCAGTTACACCCAAAAATAGCAACAACAAAAAAAGAATATAAAGTACAGTATTAAAAGAAACAGTATACTGTACAAGGATCTAAGATACAGCATACTGTATACTAAACACTAACAATGCAAAATAATATGGTACCGGTATATTAAGCAGCAGCCTGAACATGAGTCTGTAGTGAGCAGATGGGTATGAATACAGTTTATATAGCCTTAATATATATAGATACTCAATTAAATATAAAATCTCTACTTCACAGATTTTCACCTATCGCGGGGGTGTCTGGAAAGTAACCCGTCCACTCTAATCCTTACAACTTAATTGCTTGCTGTACGTTTGTTTTTTTGTTTTTGTAAAATAAAATAGAATAATGCAGTATCTATACTCCATGATTTATACTTTTACTTCTGACATCATTGCTCTCCCTCTGATTCAGTTTATATCCAGGGATTACTTTACTCAACATACGCCAAGTGCCAAGACCTTTCGAAGTGTACTCATCAGTGTTTGAATGTAAACAACCAACTCATTACTGTTGCAACAAAACCTGACTCTGCTGATTTTGCTAATTTCTTACAAATTATATGTTAGAACTTTAATACTGAATGCTGAATACAGTATTTAATAGTTATTGTATTCATAGTTTATATACATATACACACAACAAAAATTAGCATCAACAACAATGAACACACACCCATACCTAAGCACCTACACGACAAACCAGTGAACGACAAACAGATGAAAAATAAATGGTTAAGATAAAACAATTATATCAAATAATGGACACATTACAAATAAGTACTGTACTATATATTTGCACACATCAAGTCATATCGCTGTGGTGCTCAATTCAGAACGATCTAACTAGCTGAACCTTTAACACGGCACACAAAGTGATTCAAATGACCCGGCCTTATCAGCCAAGGTCGGTCTGATTTGTATTGTTTAGTTTCACAAGAAAATAAAGGAACTCTCTAATCCAACTTGTATTTATAGATACTTTGTACCGTTTCTTGATTACAAAATATGCTATTTCACAAATATGACTCAGTATCTCATTATTATGAGATACTGTTTCATAAATATGAGATGATGGGTCATATTTTGAGATATATGTCAATATTATGAGTTGTGGATTTTTCATGTGAAAGTGGCAAAAATAGGCTTCCAGTAAATGGACATCTAATCAAAGCCACAACTAATAAAGTAATAATTTTACTAAAATCTATTGCATTTGTTGAAACATTATTTAATGTAATAAGCCATTCCTTTGTTGAACCATTGCAAATCTATTTTTTAGTTGTGATTTTTAACTGTGACTTTTAGCTTTTGTTTAGTCTGTGTTTTGTAGGCTGTTTTCTACCCTTTGTTCCACTTCACCAAACCTTGGTTTTTTTTGTTTTCATTTTTACCACAAAGTTTGAATGACAATAAATCTGAACAAATCTGGATTTCTTTATATATACAGTATATATACATTATATTCCACATTTTGAACATACAAGAAAATTTAACCACATTAAGCTTGCTATCTGAATCTATACAGTAGATATACTGTAAATATGAATGTCTTCATATAGATATTCTATATTAGTAATTCTATATTACAGCTTAAGCAAATGTATTTTCAAGTATTATTGCAGGTGTTTTAGTCCTATTTCTATTCTCACCAGCCAAATTAGTTGTTTCTTTTGCACATTTACACGACAAATCACCACCTTACCACTCACACTGGTGCTTCAACTTCTATCAGCTGAATTTGTCATTAATAACTTGATCTTTGTTTATAGCCAGATGATTCTCCTTTCCGTTATCCAGAATCAGGTTTTTATCCATTATACCTTCAATATCAGATAAGCAAGATGGTATTTTGTTTGCAACAAAAGTAACGACTCTTGTCTTAAATCTTTACAAAGTGAAAAGTGGACATCTCTTAGATGGAAATTTACAGCAAAAGAAAAACAAGAAAGGTGAGGATTAGTCAGGAACCTTTTGTCATCTTGTGACACATTTTTGTTGTTCGAAAAGTAGAAACGCTATTGGCTCAGTTTCAAGTCTAATGTGTGTTTTGTTGCTATTCTTGTTCTTCCAGAGCAAGTTGCTGTTTCCACCTCGCTTATTGCTCTGACAGTTTTAGCCAGAGGATAAAGGAGCGCCTGCAGTGCACCTGGCAGAGAGTTCGGAGTCCTGCATAAGCAGCTCAGTTTGTCTCATTAAGCAGATGTGGAGAGGCAAATTGAAGAGGCTGTCATGGGTTTTTGACTATGAAGGGTTTTTATTTCGATGTCAGGAGTTCATCCATCCGTTTCCTTTACCCACTTTCTCATTTCATGGTGGCGGGGGGAATTGTCCAGCAGTCGGCTGTGCGAGAGGCGGGGGAACATTTTGATCAGATCACAAGTCCATCCCAAGCACACAGAGACAAAGAAGACATTCAGGCTCTCACTCACGCCTAGGGACATGTTAGAGAAACCAATTCAAGTTTTGAAGTTCTGCCAGAATGATTGGTTCTTGAGTTACTTCCTGATCAGTTTGAGTTTCACAAGAGAACCCTCCCTACGAGGTGTGCTACAACCCGCCAGCTCGAAAAGGCTGCAACACAATGAGGACAACAAGACAAAAGGTAGAGCTAACTAAAAGTTTTATTAAGCTCAAGAGTTGGGTAGTTGGGGAGAGCGAAAAGCCAAGCAGCAGCCAAAGAGTGTGCATCATGACAGGTAGGTGAAGGGAGAATCAGCCTTGAGGAGCAGGTGTGTCTCACTCAAGTAGGCTGCTCACACTCGATTGTAGAGATCGCAGGAAGAGTTCCTATCTGAAAACAAAATCAAAAATGCACAGCCCTTAACACCCCCACTCTGAAAAGGGTTGCTCGAAGCAACCAAACCCATAACTACAGAGATTCACTCAGTTCTTAACAGGGCGTCTGCCATGTCTCGACCATGGATGTGGCAGAATTAGAGGAATAAACTCTATCACAGCTGCCGCTGGTTGGAGCCTCTCGTTCTGTTGGTAAAAAAACAAGTGGGTTTTGCCCACAAAAAAACAAGGATACAGCTTACTGCCGTAACCCTGAAGCATGCTCTTACCCAGGATAGCCTCAAAACAATTAAGGAAAAACAAGTGACTGTTGGAAGGATTTTTTAAAAAGCCCAGCTGGACCACTCACCTATCTAACCAGGGAGTTCCCGAAATGATTTATCCTTTAGTGACATTTTGACCAAAGCACCACAACTAACCATAGTTCAAGTTGTGTTTATTTGTCATATGCAGGGTCAGGTCAGAGTCAGAGTCAGAGTACTTTTTATTAACATTGCACAAGTTTTCACCAGTACAACGTGAATATGTACGCACAGTCATCCGGAAGAGGGCGAGTGTGTGAAGCTGCTGCTACAGACCACACGAGACATCATATCACATTATGTTCTTCAGCGCGGCCTCTCCCATCCGTATCGGGATGAAGGTCAAAGGTGTGAAAACAAGGAAAGAACCATGAGGGTCACAGCGTTGGTATTAAAAAAAGATGTATCACATTTTGTCTTTCAAGACACCACATGAGACAGAAAAAACTATACCAGAAGCACATTTAAGACAATCACATGTTGCATTTTGAGACTGAGGCAGTGAGACTTCTGTCCATGAGACATTCCAGATAGCAAACAGTTCTGAGGTGAAACCAGCCGGCCTCCGATAACGCTCATAGAAAAGTTCTCCGGGGGGGGGGGGGTGTAGCGATAGTGCAGCTGTTGCCTCAGAAAACACGTCTCAGGAGAAATTTGACATCCAGCCTTTTTCCAAGGCTGTTTAGGGTAAAGTCAGATAAGGATTACAAATATTTTTCACTTCAGGCAGACAGTATAATTCCTTCAGCCTTGAGTCTTGCTGGGCAACTCTGATATGGTCCAATTCTGGACTTTTTCCTCTGATCCAGCTGTGGCCCTTAGATGTTGACCACCAGCGTCCAGAGTCCCAATCCGAGCGGATGATCTGCGATCCTCAGAGATCGTGTTCACCTTCCGGATTAGCTCTTAAACAGCTGATTTTCAAGGTCACGGCGTAGATCAGATCGGGTGTTCCAACATTAGGTCCTGCTGAAACTCTCCCTCATTTGCCGATAGGCCAGTGCTCTACAAAACGCCAAAAAAGCAAAGCGCCGCCATCGTAATCCAATTTAATCCAGATTCTTCACATTCCCTCAGAGCACACAGAGAGCGAGACGTCACCATTCCATCGAATCCATGGCGTATCCTCTCGTTTCGTCTGCGGGGATGGGCCGGCTCCCCCGTGCCTTGCCTTTTGTTGAAATCTTTCAGTAGAGTTGAATTCCCATACCACCCAATTCATCT
The DNA here is from genome assembly GCA_038048925.1 of Garcialebias charrua. Classification (NCBI taxonomy): domain Eukaryota; kingdom Metazoa; phylum Chordata; class Actinopteri; order Cyprinodontiformes; family Rivulidae; genus Garcialebias; species Garcialebias charrua. Next base: position 64,160 of record JBBPBX010004746.1, read on the forward strand.
TAATCTTCGTTCGAGGTGCTTTCATGAGAAGCTGCAGACAAGACAAAAAGCAGCGGCAGCAGGGAGGGGAAGGACGGGGGAGGAGAGGAGAAAAAGGTGACTGCCTCCTTCAGAAGCCAGAACAGAAAGGGTTAACAGTATGAAATGTTTAGGATGACAAGAACCGATTTGACTCACGGAAAAAAAAAAAATCAAAGAACAAACAAACAAGAAATACTAAAGCACGAAATAAGGATACAAAAATACAAGTGCCAAAAAGTAATTATAATATTTACAACGTCCTAAAGAGAAGTAGTAAACAACAACATGGTAGGTTATAATGGTGCAAGCAGGATGAATTTGAATGAACAAGTATTTCAAGGTAGTAATATAAGCTAAAATACACTTGATGATAGATAGATAGATAGATAGATAGATAGATAGATAGATAGATAGATAGATAGATAGATAGATAGATAGATAGATAGATAGATAGATAGATAGATAGATAGATAGATAGATAGATAGATGATAGATAGATAGATAGATAGATAGATAGATAGATAGATAGATAGATAGATAGATAGATAGATAGATAGATAGATAGATAGATAGATAGATAGATAGATAGATAGATAGATAGATAGATAGATAGATAGATAGATAGATAGATAGATAGATAGATAGATAGATAGATAGATAGATAGATAGATAGATAGATAGATAGATAGATAGATAGATAGATAGATAGATAGATAGATAGATAGATGGATAGATGGATGGATGGATGGGTTGGTACTGTATATGAATATATACCAATTAATCCTTGAGATACTGAGTGAAGTACAAAGTAAGTCAAGCAAGAGTATTAAAGTACAATGGTGAGTTCTAAAGGGTGAACCTGTTGTATACCTCATAGCAGTAAGTGGGGTCCAGTTAGGGAGGCATTGAATGGGTGGGACAGGCCAATTTTACCACTGAGGCTTGAGAAGCCAAAAAAGAGTGCAATGGAGAAAAAAAAACAACAGCACGCCTAGACCAGACCACATTCCAGCAGGTGATGGATTTCGTAGAATGGGCACGCCCAGCACAGCACGTCAAGTCCAAGACTCAACAACAAAAGAAGTTTAATTAACTGGCAACTTGTAAAACCCATCTCAATCCTGCACTCAGTGGAAGACAACACACTGGTAAACAGTCACATACCAGGGAGACATGGAGGTGGGTGAAGAATAATTCTCTGACAGACAGCTCACCCTGCCAGAGACAGAGACCCTTACCAGCGGACTGAACAGTTGCACCAAGAAGAATTTCTCTGTTTGAGATGATCACGGCTACAGAATCATCCATCAACAAAATGACAGTTTGAAGCAGAACAACTTAGGAACAAAGTTTCAGCCTGCCTCACCAACAACAAACCACCTTCCAACATCAGCAGAGTGGAGAGGGATGCACTCACCACTTTCAGGAAGGACAAGAACATCAACATCCCCCCTGCAGACAAAGGAAGGTGCACAGTGATTTTGAACCAGAAAGACCATCATGACATAGTTATTCATTCAACCTTCATTTATACAGGTTAATCCCATTGAGCCTCAGGGACTCATTTACACGAGAGACCTGAATGTTAACAAAGAGTGATGACACCAGTGGACAACAACAAAGAAAGTTATGACGCTCCTCAGGGCCTTATGAGCTGCTGAAAAGAGATCCAGGAAGTGTTTGCAAGAAGAAGTTGATAAGAGTGCCTGAAATATTTGGACGGACAAGGCTGTTGGTCAGTACCACGCCTAAAGTTCACGCCCAATAATTCAGGTAAAAAATCCAACCAGTCACCATCTAACTGGTTGGACCATTATGTGAGTGTGCTATTCATGAGACTGAGTTTGTTGTGGCTCCTCGGACTGATGAAGTCCTTTGGATGAAAGACGAAACGTTTCAACACAAATAAACCATCCAGAGGACCTGACTTAACATTGTTGGACTAGTCTACATGGTTTGCCTAAAATTCATGAACAAGGTGTATGTTTAAGACCGACTGTCAGCATGATTAACTCTGTCACTTACAACATTTCCAAATACATATTCTCTGTGTTCATCCATTTAGCTGGCGGCTCAGAACTTCACATACAGAAAACTATGGACATGAGGCAGCCATAGCCCAAGTTGTTCAAAATAAAAAATTTCAGAATATTTTATTTTATTTTATTTATTTATTTAATTTATTTAATTTATTAATTTCCATTATAAAACACAAAGACAATTTAAATTTTTTTTTAAACAAACTTAAAATGAAAGGAAGCAGAAGAAGAAACATTTCTTATCATATCTGGTCCTTCCAAAATCAATTCAAACTATCAGTTCAAACATAATCATCCATTATCAAATAATAATCATCCATATACAGTATAATACAGCAAAAATACATAACTCGTCAAAATTTACCGTTTAGAATTCATTAGATATTAACTAACTTATATGTAGTATCTTTTCAACCAAATAATTTTAATCTTTTTCTTAAATATAAACATTGACTTCACATTTTTTACATCGTCCTCCAAACTATTCCATAGACCTATTCCCTGTATTGTAGTAGACCAACCCTTTAAACTGGTTCTGTACTTAGGTTTTACAAAAATATCTATTCCCTTTAAATTATAACAACTTTTCCTTTTCACAAAATACGTTTGAATGGTCGATGGTAGTAAGTAATTCTGAGCTTTACACATAAGTAGAAGAATATTATAGTCTACCAAATCATAAAACTTAAGTAATTTCAATTGACAAAACAGAATATTAGAAGGATGACAATAATGCTTTCTTATTATAATTCTTACAGCTCTTTTTTGCAAAATAAAAATAGGCTTTGTTATGGTTTTACACGCTGTACCCCAAACATTAACACAATAAGTTAAATGCGGGACTACAAGTGTATTATAACGCAAATACAAAGCATTATTATTCAATAAGTCCCTTACTCTATACAATACTTTATTAGACTTAGATATTTTAGTTTTTGCAAAATGTATGTTTCCATGACAGTTTATCATCAATAATTACACCCAGAAAGATGGTTTTTATAAAGATTAAACCATTTTACCATCAAACTGTGAGTGTGCTGCTCACGGGACTGAGTTTGTTGTGGCTCCTTGGACTGACGAAGTCCTTTGGATGAAGGATGAAACGTTTCAACATAAAAAAAATAAAAAAACATCCAGAGGACCTGACTTAACTTTTTTGGATGTTTTACCTGCATGAACCTTGATGTTTAATCAGATGTTCATTTAACTTTCAAATGCTCAAATATTTTGTTGGTTCACCTATTTGGCCCGTTTGCTTCCCTTAAAGCAGCTGACGGCCTCTGTCTCCTGACACTTCATTCAGTACTGAACCATCAGAACCTCCTGCAGTCCTCCTGTGCTTTATAGGCTGCCTTTTTTTTATTTTATTTATTTATTTATCATGGATTGGTGTGCCTGTGGCTGCAGAGTGATGCACTGAGGTGACTTGAACAACAGAGAGCAGCAAAGCCTCAGTGTTTTCCTAAAGACGTTTGAGCATCAAACTAAAAACCAAAGTTGTCCTTTTTAAATATGTTCTATTAGGACCATGTATGAAAACAAATCACGCCTTTGTTTAACTTATTACTTTTTTTTAAACGCAAATGCTTCATGTTTTTCAACAGGTCCAAAGAATTTAATATTTACAAAAAATAAAAGAGGGGAAAATTCACAACGTTTAGGTCTAAAAACACACGTTTTATGAGATCGCTTCATGTAAAGTGTTTATAAATGGGTTTTTTTTTTTAAATTCATACATTAAACCACTGCAAGTAAAACTGCCAATCATTTTATTTTGGTAAAGATGTTAACGCCATAAAGGAAGGATATAAAAAGTTTTCAATGCAAGATAAAAACAAAACGACAAATTATTTTATTCATTTATTTTTAAATTGTGATTTGAACATTGTTCCTCGAAATCCAAGTTCAGCAGCAACTATTTCAGCTTTGGAACAAAAGACAATTAAAAACAAAACTTTGCGTTTGAACTAGCCTGGTTAAAACCAGACCCCTGTCCTTCACTTCAAAGCGAAGTGAAGGACAAGTTTTAACCAGGCTACGTTTGAACATGTGAAAAATGAAAAGGACAAACACGTCCGTGTCTTCACGAACTGATTTATTTATTTATTTGTTCATTTCAAATTTAAAACACAAATGATATATTTGCAAAACCGTATTAAGAAGAAAAAACAAAAACAAATTTAAAATGAAAGGAAGCAGAATAAAAAAAAAAACATAATATCTGCCCCTTTTTAAACAAAATCAATTCAAACAAACAATAATTATCCGTGAACCAATTCTGTAACTTATTATTCACAAATATATGGTAGGCTACTTATAATTTTCACCATTTATATATTTTTTTTCAAGAGTTCACTCTTGATCATTCTCTTAATATAAACCCTTTTTGACATTATTATCCAAACCATTCCACATACCTATGCCCTGTATTAAAGTACCATATTTTCCAGCCTATAAGTCGCACCTTTTGCCTACATTTCCAAGCCCTGCGACTTATAGGCCGGTGCGACTTATACGTGCATGGATTTTTCGGGTTTTTTCACTTTGGTCAAAAAATGGTCACTTAATTTAACGGTTTTTAACTGTCAAAGTGCATTTATCAAGAAAAGTTAAACTGAGACACACTTTTACTGTAATGTCAGCTAACAAAAATATATTTTTTATGTGTTTATCTTTAAAGATCAAAGAGATGCAGGTCTGTTTGCTGCACTGCAGGTCTGTTGTTGCTGCACGTGCTCGTTTTGTGCCGTGAGGTGCAACTCATTCTCACTCCCTACTCATCATATATTGATGCGTGGGCTCAGGGTCCCTCCGCGTCACATACTTGATGCGTCAGGTCGCCCCTTCTCATCAATATTTGGTGTGCAGGGTAATATCATTGAATGTTATACTGTACTGTGATCTTGTCTTCTGGTTTGGATAGAGAAGCACTTTCATATCTACATTTTTTTTAGCAACAGGATGCATTTCTCTCTCAAAATTTAAACCTTAGGCTTAACCTGATAACAAACCTTAAACTTAACCATTCACTTTTTATTTGACCCACGAACCCCAAACAAACCAAATAATGATGAGAAGGGGCGACCCGACGCATCAATATGTGACGCGGAGGGACCCTGAGCCCAAGCATCAATATATGATGAGTAGGGAGTGAGAACATGAACACACGAGGTGCGACTTATATGTGGATTTTTCCACTTTATTGGACATAATTGGACTGGTGCGACTTATAGGGCGGAAAATACAGTAGACCTACTCCTAAAACTTGTTCTATAACGTGGTTTAACAAAATTTTAAATGTTAGATTTAATAAATATAAAAGGACTATAATGAAAAACAAATTAGATTTATTTGGATTTGTTGCATCATCACCATCTCCCTCCAACAGAACCGAACATCTGACTCATCCATTTCAGCACCAACGCACTTTCCGAACTGCACGAACCCAGTGCGCATGAATTAGTGATTGGCTCTTCATCCTCATCCTCATCCTCCTATAAAAAGGAGGCGCGCGCACCGCTGCGCGCATAGTCTCCCATAGAGCGAGCAGAGATGAGCTACGGGTCTGAAGTCTTCTCCTCCTCCTCCTACCGGAGGCTTTTCGGGGACTCTCCCCGGTACTCCTCCTCTCCATCGCGCACAGCGATGAGCGTCTCCTCCCGGGCCGGGTACCGCTCCTCCTCCTCCTCTCTGTCCCGGCTCGGCGCTCCTCCGGGCGCATGGAGCAGGAAGTCGGGGCGCTCCTCCTCCATGCCGCTGGAGAGCTTCGACCTGACGCAGAGCAGCGTCCTCAACAACGAGTTCAAGATCGTGCGCACCAACGAGAAGGAGCAGATGCAGGGTCTGAACGACCGCTTCGCCGTGTTCATCGACAAGGTGCGCCACCTGGAGCAGCACAACGCGGTGCTGGAGACGGAGCTGCGCGCGCTGCGCCAGCGCCAGGCCGAGCCGTCGCGCCTGGCCGAGCTCTACCAGCAGGAGATCCGCGAGCTGCGCTCCCAGCTCGAGGAGCTGAGCGGGGAGAAGTCCCAGCTGCTCATCGAGCGCGACAACATCGACGACGACCTGCAGAAGCTCCGGGGCAAGTACGAGGAGGAGTTCCGCGCGCGCGAGGAGGCCGAGGCCACGCTCAAGGCGTTCAAGAAAGACGTGGACGACGCCGCCATGGTGCGCCTGGACCTGGAGAAGAAGGTGGAGTCCCTCCTGGACGAGATCTCCTTCCTCAGGAAGGTGCACGAGGAGGAGGTGGCCGAGCTGACCGACATGATCCAGGCGGCGCAGGTGTCCGTGGAGATGGAGGTCTCCAAGCCGGACCTCACCTCCGCGCTCAAGGAGATCCGCGGCCAGTACGAGTCCATGGCCTCCAAGAACCTGCAGTCCGCCGAGGAGTGGTACAAGAGCAAGTTCGCCGACCTGTCGGAGCAGGCCACCAGGAGCAGCGAGGCCATCCGGGCCGGCAGGGAGGAGGCCAACGAGTTCCGGAGGCAGCTGCAGTCCAGGACCATCGAGATCGAGAGTCTGAGGGGAACCAACGAGTCCCTGGAGAAGCAGCTCCGGGAGATGGAGGAGAGGCACAACATGGAGATCGTGGGCTACCAGGTGAGCTGCATGCACTTTTCATCATGTGTTGATCATCAGCAGCATCAGCAGCATCAGCATCATCTGGGGCGCTGTCTGTGGTGCTGAAACCACCACCTCCCAAGAGAAAACAGCATCTGACCACGCCCACAGCATCCAAACGACCCCAGTGACTTCTGTTCATCAAACCTCTCTGAGGAACATCTCAGCTCCAACATTTTAACTCGTTTCGCCTCAAATCTCCACGAAACATTTTGCAAATGTTCTGACGAAGCTTTAAAGGTCCACTGACATGATGTTTGAACTATGCATAAAATTGCTCAACATATATGTGTTGTATCATTCAAATATGTTCGTTTGTACAAGAAAAATGATAAAATCAATTTAATTTTGATTTAAAAGTGATTTTAAACTTCGCGCCGTGTTTATTCACGGGAAATCCGATTACACGCGAATGCAACATCTGTGACGTCAGCGCAGGAATTTAAGTCTGCGGCTGCGTATAGAACGCAGATTCATTTTCTGCACGTTCGCCTGTTTTTTTAATTTTTTTTGTATAACTTGAAAAATGCCGTTACGTTGTGTCGCATTTGGGTGTTCTAATATCATCAGTGAACAAGTGAGCCCTTTCCACTTTCCCAAAAGATGAAATACTTCGTCAAGTGTATGGACAAAACAAACAAAGCTGTCCCCCTCGGAGCCCTCCTCGCTCCACTCCACCCGAACGGTAAGGCAGAACCTGCTGTTTCTTGTTCAACCGAACTAACTTCGGCTTCCCAAACTGAAGACAAATCGCTCAAATCTAAACTTAGATTGCTAAATTTGTCGGTTTATTGTGCGCCATTGTTATGTAAAAGGGGCGTTCTGGGAGACATTCCTGCAATGACGTCACAAAATTAGCAAGCGGAAGTACCCGGATGTCCCGTGAAGAAACACAGCGCAAATTTTAAACTAACTTTTGAAACAAATTTTCATTAAATTATCATTTTGTTTGCAACAACGAACATAGTTGAATGATAAAAAAAATATATATATATATATATATATCCATCCATCCATCCATCCATCCATCCATCTTCTTCCGCTTATCCGGGGTCGGGTCGCGGGGGTAGCAGCCTAAGTAGGGAGGCCCAGACTTCCCTCTCCCCAGCCACTTGGAGCAGCTCCTCCGGGGGAATCCCAAGGCGTTCCCAGGCCAGCCGAGAAACATAGTCCCTCCAGCGTCCTGGGTCTTCCTCTGGGTCTCCTCCCGGTGGGACATGCCCGGAACACCTCACCAGGGAGGCGTCCAGGAGGCATCCTAACCAGATGCCCGAGCCACCTCAACTGGCTCCTCTCGATGTGGAGAAGCAGCGGCTCTACTCCGAGTCCCTCCCGGATGACTGAGCTTCTCACCCTATCTCTAAGGGAGAGTCCAGCCACCCTGCGGAGAAAACTCATTTCAGCCGCTTGTATCCGAGATCTTGTTCTTTCGGTCATAACCCAAAGCTCATGACCATAGATGAGGGTGGGAACGTAGATCGATCGGTAAATTGAGAGCTTTGCCTTTTGACTCAGCTCTCTCTTCACCACGACAGACCGGTACAGCGCCCGCTTCACTGCGGACGCTGCACCTATCCGCCTATCGATCTCACGCTCCAGTTTTCCCTCATTCGTGAACAAGATCCCGAGATACTTAAACTCCTCCACTTGGGGCAGGACCTCCTCCCCGACCCGGAGAGGGCATGCTACCCTTTTCCGGCTCAAGACCATGGCCTCGGATTTGGAGGAACTGATCCTCATCCCGGCCGCATCACACTCGGCTGCAAACCGCTCCAGTGAAAGTTGTAAATCACGAACTGATGAAGCCAGTAGGACCACATCATCTGCAAAAAACAGAGAAGCGATTCTAAGGTCACCAAAACGGATCCTCTCAACACCTTGGCTGCGCCTAGAAATTCTGTCCATAAAAGTTATGAACAGAATCGGTGACAAAGGGCAACCTTGGCGGAGTCCAACTCTCACCGGAAACGAGCCTGACTTACTGCCGGCAATGCGGACCAAGCTCTGACACCGGTCGTACAGGGACCTAACAGCCCTTATCAAAGGGCCTGGTACCCCATACTCCCGGAGTACCCCCCACAGAACCCCCCGAGGGACGCGGTCGAATGCCTTCTCCAAGTCCACAAAACACATGTAAACTGGTTGGGCAAACTCCCACGCACCCTCCAGGACCCTGCTGAGGGTGTAGAGCTGGTCCAGTGTTCCACGACCAGGACGAAAACCACACTGCTCCTCCTGAATCCGAGGTTCGACTATCCGACGGACCCTCCTCTCCAGAACCCCTGAATAGACCTTACCAGGGAGGCTTAAGAGTGTGATCCCCCTATAGTTGGAACACACCCTACGGTCCCCCTTTTTAAATAGGGGAACCACCACCCCAGTCTGCCAATCCAAGGGAACTGCCCCCGATGTCCACGCGATATTGCAGAGTCGCGTAAGCCAACACAACCCTACAACATCCAGAGCCCTAAGGAACTCCGGGCGAATCTCATCCACCCCCGGAGCCTTGCCACCGCGGAGCTTTTTAACCACCTCGGCGACCTCAGCACCAGAGATCGGAGAACCCGACCCAAAGTCCCCAGGCTCTGCTTCCTCAGTGGAAGACGTGCCAGTAGGATTGAGGAGGTCTTCGAAGTATTCCGCCCACCGACTCACAACATCCCGAGTTGAGGTCAGCAGCACGCCACCTCCACCATAAATGGTGTTGGTCTCGTACCTCTTTCCCCCCCTGAGACGCCGGATGGTGGACCAGAATCGCCTCGAAGCCGTACGGAAGTCATTCTCCATGGCCTCTCCGAACTCCTCCCACGCCCGAGTTTTTGCCTCAGCAACCACCCGAGCCGCATGCCGCTTGGACTGCCGGTACCTATCAGCTGCTTCCGGGGTCCCACAAGCCAAAAAGGCCCAATAGGACTCCTTCTTCAGCCTGACAGCATCCCTCACCGCCGGTGTCCACCACCGGGTTCGAGGGTTGCCACCACGACAGGCACCAACAACCTTGCGGCCACAACTCCGATAAGCTGCCTCGACAATAGAGGCGCGAAACACGGCCCACTCGGACTCAATGTCCCCCGCCTCCCTCGGAACGTGTTCAAAGCTCTCCCGGAGGTGGGAGTTAAAGCTCCGTCTTACGGGAGACTCTGCCAGACGTTCCCAGCAGACCCTCACAATACGTTTGGGTCTGCCAGGTCTGACCGGCATCCTCCCCCACCATCGGAGCAAACTCACCACCAGGTAGTGGTCAGTAGACAGCTCCGCCCCTCTCCTCACCCGAGTGTCCAAGACATGCGGCCGCAGATCAGATGAGACGACAACAAAGTCGATCATCGAACTGCGACCTAGGGTGTCCTGGTGCCAAGAGCACATATGGACACCCTTATGCTTAAACATGGTGTTCGTTATGGACAATCCATGACGAGCACAGAAGTCCAATAACAGAACACCACTCTGGTTCAGATCAGGGGGGCCGTTCCTCCCAACCACACCCCTCCAGGTCTCACTGTCATTGCCCACGTGAGCGTTGAAGTCCCCCAGTAGAACAAGGGAGTCCCCAGGAGGCGCACTCTCCAATACCCCCTCCAAGGACTCCAAAAAGGGTGGGTAGTCTGAGCTGCCGTTTGGTGCATAGGCACAAACAACAGTCAGAGCCCGTCCCCCCACACGTAGGCGAAGGGAGGCTACCCTCTCGTTCACCGGGGTGAACCCCAACGTACAGGCACCAAGATGGGGGGCAACCAGTATGCCCACTCCTGCTCGGCGCCTCTCACCAGGGGCAACTCCAGAGTGGAAGAGTGTCCAACCCCTCTCAAGGAAACTGGTTCCAGAGCCAGAGCCATGCGTTGAGGTGAGTCCGACTATTTCTAGTCGGAACCTCTCAACCTCACACACTAGCTCAGGCTCCTTCCCCACCAGAGAGGTGACATTCCATGTCCCAATGGCCAGCTTCTGTAGCCGAGGATCAGACCGCCAGGGTCCCCGCCCTCGGCCGCCACCCATCTCACATTGCACCCGACCCCTTTGGCCCCTCCCACAGGTGGTGAGCCCATGGGAAGGGGGACCCACGTCTCCTCTTCGGGCTGTGCCCGGCCGGGCTCCATGGGTAAAAGCCCGGCCACCAGGCGCTCGCCAGCGTGCCCCACCTCCGGGCCTGGCTCCAGAGTGGGGCCCCGGTGACCCGCGTCCGGGCGAGGGAAAACTTAGTCCATTAATTGTACTCATCATAGGGGTTTTTGGGCTGCACTTTGTCTGATCCCTCACCTAGGACCTGTCTGCCTTGGGTGACCCTTCTAGGGGCATGAAGCCCCTGACAGCATAGCTCCTAGGATCATTGGGACACTCAAACCCCTCCACCACGGTAAG